>JAOQMS010037858.1:0-14360 GCA_027563885.1 Erythroxylum longipes | reverse complement strand
GTTTGGTGGGCAAAATAGACTGTCGGCACAGTCGGTAGGCACCTTCGCTGGGGAAAATACCCCTTCGATGCACCTTCAGTGGGTAGAAAATCCCATCGGCCTGGGCGCTAGGAACCTCCGATGGGAAAAACAGCCTGTCGGCCAAGTTCGATGGGCAAAAGAACACATCAGCACGGGCACTAGGCACATTTGGTTGGAAAAACAGCACGTCGGCAGACCTTTAGGGTGCAAAACAGCCCGTTAGCACGGGCGCTAGGCAACTTTGGTGGAAAAAACAGCTCGTCGGCACAAGTTTGGTGGGAAAAACCGCCCGTCGCTACAAGTTCGGTGGGAAAAGAAACCCGTCGGCACAAGTTCGGTGGGCAAAACAGCCCATCGGCACAAGTTCGGTGGGCAAAACAACCCATCGGCACTGTCGGTTGGCTCCTTTGATGGGAAAATTAGCCCGTCGGCACAGTCGGTAGGCACCTTCGTTGGGAAAATTAGCCCGTCGGTACACCTTCGGTGGGCGCTAGGCACCTTCGGTGGGAGAAAAGCCCATCGGCACAGGCGTTAGGCACCGTCGGTGGGAAAAACAGCCCGTCGGCACACCTTCAGTGGGCAAAACAGCCTGTTGGCATGGGGGCTAAGAACCTTTGATGGGATAAACAGCCCGTCGACACAAGTTCAGTAGGAAAAAACTAGTCGGCACGGTTGCTAGGCACCTTCGGTGGGAAAAACAGCACGTCGGCAGACCTTCGGGTAGCAAAACCACCCATTGGCTAGGCACTTTCAGTGGATAAACAGCCCGTCGACAAAAGTTCGGAGGAAAAAAACTTGTCAGCACAAGTTCGGTGGGAAAAACAGACCGTCGACACAAGTTCGGTGGGAAAAATAGCCCGTCGGCCCACCTTCAGTGGGCAAAACAGCTCGTCGGCACGGGTGCAAGGCACCTTCGATCGGATTAACAGGCCATCGACACAAGTTCGGTGGGAAAAAACCAGTCGGCACAAGTTCGGAGGGAAAAAACCTGTCGGCACAGTCGATAGGCACCTTCGGTGGGGAAAACAGCACGTCGGCAGACTTTCAAGGAGCAAAACCACTCGTCGGCACGGGCGCTAGGCCCCTTCAGTGGGATAAACAGCCCGTCGACAAAAGTTCAGAGGAAAAAAACCTGTCGGCACAAGTTCGGTGGGCAAAACATCCCGTCATCACGGTCGCTAGACACCTTCGATGGGAAAAACAGTCCGTCGGCACAAGTTTGGTGGGAAAAACAGCACGTTGCCACAATTTTGGTAGGAAAAACCCGTCGGCAGAAGTTCGGTGGGCAAAACAGCCCATCGCCACGGTCGCTAGGCACCTTCGGTGGGAAAAACAGGCCGTCGGTAGGGTTGGTAGGGACCTTCGGTCGGCAAAACAACCCGCCGACACAAGTTCAGTAGGGAAAACCGCACGTCGGCACAGGCGCTAGGCACCTTCAGTGGGAAAAACAGCACGTCAGCGTACCTTCGGGGGGTGAAACCGCACATCAGCACAAGTTCGGTTGGCAAAACCGCACATCAGCATAGGCACTAGGCTCCTTCGGAGGGAAAAAAGCCCCTTGGCACAAGTTTGGTGGGCAAAACAGCCCATCGGCATGGGTGCTAGGCACCTTCGATGCGAAAAACAGCCTTTCGGTACCGACGTCGGGCACCTTCGGTAGGCAAAATAGCCCGTCGGCACACCTTCGGTGGGCAAAACAGCCCGTCGGCATGGGCACTAGGCACTTTTGGTGGGATAAACAACCCGTCCATAGAAGTTCTGTTGGAAAAAAACCAGTCGACACAAGTTCGGTGGGAAAAAACCCATCGGCACAGTTGCTAGGCAACTTCGGTGAGAAAAACAACACGTCGCCAGACCTTCGGGGAGGAAAACTGCCCGTCGGCACGGGCGCTAGACACCTTTGGCAGGAAAAACAACCCAATGGCACAAGTTCGGTCGAAAAAATAGCCCGTCGCCACAAGTTCGTTGGGAAAAAACCCGTCAGTACAAGTTCAGTAGGCAAAACAGCCCGTCGACACAGCCGCTAGGCACCTTCGGTGGGAAAAACTGCCCTTCGGCATGGTCGATAGGCACCTTCCGTGGGCAAAACAGCCCGTCGGTGCAAGTTCGGTGGGAAAAATAGAACGGGCGCTAGGAACCTTTGCTGGGAAAAACAGCACGTTGGCACGGTCGCTGGGCAACTTTGATGGGAAAAACAGCTCATCGGCATAAGTTCGGTAGGAAAAATAGTACGGGCGGTCGGCACTTTTGGTGGGAAAAATAGCCCGTCGGCACAAGTTCGGAGGGAAAAACAGCCCGTTGCCACAAGTTTGGTGGGAAAAAAACCTGTTGGCACAAGTTTGGTGGGCGAACCAGCCAGTCAACACGGTCGCTAGGCAGCTTCGGGGAGAACAATAGCTCGTCGGTGCACCTACGGTGGGAAAAACAGCACGTCGGTTCACCTACAATGGGCAAAACAGCCCGTCAGCACGGTCGCTAGGCACCTTCGGTGGGAAAAAAGCCCATCGGTTCGCCTTCAGTGGGCAAAACAGCATGTTGGCACGGTTTCTAGACACCTTCGGTGGGAAAAATAGCCTGTCGATAGACCTTCTGTGGGCAAAACAGCCCGTCGATACACCTTCGGTGGGCAAAATAGCCCGTCGACATGGGCGCTAGGCACCTTCGGTAGGAAAAACAGCCCGTTGGCACACCTTTGGCGGGCAAAACAGCCCGTCGGCACCAGCACTAGGCACCTTCGGTGTGAAAAACAGCCCGTCGGCACACCTTCATTGGGCAAAACTACCCGTCGGCACGGGTGCTAGGCACCTTTGGTTGAAAAAACAGCCCGTCGGCACAAGTTTGGATGGTAAAATAGCCCTTCGGCACAGGCGCTAGCCACCTTTGATGGGATAAACAGCTCATCGACACAAGTTCAGTTGGAAAAAAACTGGTCGGCACAAGTTCGGTGGGAAAAAGCCCAGTCGGCACGGTCGGTAGGCACCTTCGGTGGGAAAAACAGCATGCCGGCAAACCTTCGGGGAGCAAAACTGCCCGTCGGCATGGGCGCTAGGCACCTTGGGTGGGATAAACAGCCCGTCGACAAAAGTTCGATGTGAAGAAAACCAGTCAGCACAAGTTCGGCGAGCGAAACCGCACGTCGGCACAAACGCTGGGCACCTTCTTGTGGGAAAAACAACCCGTCAGCACTAGTTTCGTGGGCAAAACAGCCCATCGGCACGGGCGCGAGGCACCTTCGGTGGGAAAAATAGCCCGTCGACACACCTTTGGTGGTTAAAACAGCCCGTCGGCACAGGCGCTAGCCACCTTTGATGGGATAAACAGCCCGTCGACACAAGTTCAGTGGGAAAAAAACTAGTCGACACAAGTTCGGAGGGAAAAAAACCAGTCGGTACGGTCGCTAGGCACCTTCGGTGGGAAAAACAGCACATCGGCAGACCTTCGGGGAGCAAAACCGTCGGTCGGCACGGGCGCTAGGCACCTTCGGTGGGATAAACAACCCGTCGACGAAAGTTTGGAGGAAAAAAACCAGTTGGCACAAGTTTGGTGGGAAAAAACCCTTCGGCACAAGTTCGGTGGGCAAAATAGCGCGACGGCACGATCGCTAAGCACCTTCGGTGGGAAGAACAGCCCGTCGGCACGGTCGGTAGGCACCTTCGGTCGACAAATCTGCACGTCGGCACAGGCGCTAGGCACCTTCAGTGGGAAAAATAGCACGTCAGCATACCTTTGGGGGGTGAAACCGCACATCGGCACAAGTTCAGTTGGCAAAACCGCACATCAGCACAGGCACTAGGCTCCTTTGGAGGGAAAAAAAAGCCCCTCGGCACAAGTTTAGTGGGCAAAACAACCCATCGGCACGGGCGCTAGGCACCTTCGATGCCAAAAATAGCCTTTCGGCACCGACGTCGGGCACCTTCGGCAGGCAAAATAGCCCGTCGGCACACCTTCGGTGGCCAAAACAGCCCGTCGGCATGGGCACTAGGCACTTTTGGTGGGATAAACAACCCGTCCACAAAAGTTCGGTTGGAAAAAAACCAGTCGACACAAGTTGGTACGTGCGCTAGGCACCTCGGGTGGGAAAACAACACATCGGCAGACCTTCAGGGGGTGAAACAGCCCATCGGCACGGGCGCGAGGCTCCTTCTGTAGGAAAAACAGCCCGTCGGTAGGCATTCGATGGGCAAAATAGCCCGTTGGCACCGGCTTTAGGCATCTTTAGCTAGAAAAACAGCCCGTCGGTGCACCTTTGGTGGGCAAAACAGCCCGTCGGCATGTGCGCTAGGCACCTTCGGTGGGAAAACAACCCGTCAGTACAAGTTCGGTGGGCAAAACTGCACTAGGCACCGGTACTAGGCACCTTGGGTGGGAAAACAGCACATCGGCAGACTTCGAGGGGTGAAACAGCCCATTGGCACGGGCGCTAGGCACCTTAGTTGGGAAAAACAGCCTGTCGGCACAACTTTGTTGATCAAAACATCCCATCGGCACAATTTTGTTGGGAAAAACAGCCCGTCGGCACACCTTTGGTGGGCAAAACAGCCCGTCGGCACCGGCACTAGGCACCTTCGGTGTGAAAAACAGCCTGTCGGCACACCTTCATTGGGTAAAACAGCCCATCTGCACGGGCGCTAGGCACCTTCGGTTGGAAAAACAGCCCGTCGGCCCAAGTTCAGAGGGTAAAACAACCCTTCGGCAATGGCACTAGCCATCTTTGATGGGATAAACAGCTCGTTGACACAAGTTCAGTTGGAAAAAAACCAGTCGGCATAAGTTCGGTGGGAAAAAAACCACTCGGCACGGTCGCTAGGCACCTTCGGCGGGAAAAACAGCACGCCGGCAGACCTTCAGGGAGCAAAACTACCCATCGGCATGGGCGCTAAGCACCTTCGATGGGATAAACAGCCCGTCGAGAAAAGTTCGGTGTGAAGAAAACCAGTCAGAACAAGTTCGGCGGGCGAAACCGCACGTCGGCACAGACGCTGGGCACCTTCGTTGGGAAAACAACCTGTCGGCACTAGTTTCGTGTGCAAAACAGCCCGTCGGCACGGGCCCGAGGCACCTGCGGTGGGAAAAATAGCCCGTCGTTACACCTTCGGTGGGTAAAATAGCCCATCGGCACAGGCGCTAGCCACCTTTGATGGGATAAACAGCCCGTCAACACAAGTTCAGTGAGAAAAAAACCAGTCGGTACAAGTTCGGTGGGAAAAAAACCAATCGGCACGGTCGCTAGGCACCTTCGGTGGGAAAAACAGCACATCGGCAAACCTTCGAGGAGCAAAACTGCCAGTCGGCAGGGGCGCTAGGCACCTTCGGCGGGATAAACAACTGATCGACAAAAGTTTGGAAGAAAAAAACCAGTCGACATAAGTTCGGTGGGAAAAAACCCTTTGGCACAAGTTCGGTGGGCAAAATAGCGCGACTGCACGATCACTAAGCACCTTCAGTGGGAAGAACATCCCGTCGGCACAAGTTTGGTGGGGAAAATAGACTGTCGACACAGTTGGTAGGCACCTTCGCTGGGGAAAATACCCCTTCGATGCACCTTTGATGGGTAGAAAATCCCATCGGCCTAGGCGCTAGGAACCTTCGATGGGAAAAACAGCCCGTCGGCACAAGTTCGATAGGCAAAACAAAACATCGGCACATTTGGTTGGAAAAACAGCACGTCGGCACAAGTTTGGTGGGCAAAATAGCCAGTTGGCACAGTCAGTAGGCACCTTTGCTGGGGAAAATAGCCCTTCGATGCACCTTTGGTGGGTAGAACAGCCCATCGGCATGGGCACTAGGCACCTTCGGTGGGAAAAACAGCCCGTCCGCACAATATCGGTGGGCAAAACAGCCCATCAGCACAGGCGCTAGGCTCCTTCGGTAGGAAAAATAGCCCATCGGCACAAGTTCGATGGACAAAACACCCCGTCAGCACGGTTGGTAGGCACCGTCGGTGGGAAAAACAGCCTATCGGCATACCTTCGGTGGGTGCTAGGCACCTTCGGTCGGAAAGACAACCTGTCGACACAAGTTCGATGGGCAAAATAGCCCGTCGCCACAATTTTGGTGGGGAAAAAACCCATCGACACGGGCGCCAGGCACCTTCGGTGGGAAAAACAGGCCTTTGGCTCAACTTCGGAGGGCAAAATAGCAAGTCAACATGGGCCCTAGGCACCTTTGGTGGGAAAAACAGCCTTTCAACACACCTTCAGCGGGCAAAATAGCCTGTCGGCACGTGCGCTAGGCACCTTCGGTGGGATAAACAGCCCGTCGACACAAGTTCGGTGGGAAAAAAACCAGTCGGCCCAAGTTTGGTCGGCAAAACAGCACGTCGGCACGATCGCTAGGCACCTTCGGTGGGAAAAACAACCGTCGGCACAATATCGTTGGGCAAAACAGCCCGTCGGCACAAGTTTGGTGGGAAAAACAGCCTATCGGCCCAACTTTGGTGGGAAAAACAGCCCGTCGGCACACCTAAGTTGGGCAAAACAGCCCGTCGGCACCGGCACTAGGCACCTTCGGTGTGAAAAACAGCCCGTCGGCACACCTTCATTGGGCAAAACTACCCGTCGGCACGGGCGCTAGGCATCTTTGGTTGGAAAAACAGCTCGTCGGCACAAGTTCGAAGGGTAAAACATCTCGTCGGCGCAGGCGCTAGCCACCTTTGATGGGATAAACAGCCCGTCGACACAAGTTCAGTTGAAAAAAACCAGCCGGCATAAGTTCAGTGGGAAAAAAAACTAGTCGGCACGGTCGCTAAGCACCTTCGCTAGGCACCTTGGGTGGGAAAACAACACATCGGCAGACCTTCGGGGGGGAAACAGCCCATCGGCATGGGCACAAGGCTCCTTTGGTGGGAAAAACAGCCCGTCGGTAGACCTTCGGCGGGCAAAACAGCACGTCGGCATAAGTTCGGTGGGCAAAACTACATGTCGGCATGGACGCCAGGCACCTTGGGTTGGAAAACAGCACATCGGCAGACCTTCGGGGGGTTAAACAGCCCATCGGCACGTGCGCTAGGCACCTTAGTTGGGAAAAACAGCCCGTCGGCACAACTTTGGGGATCAAAACAGCCCATCGGCACAACTTCGGTGGGAAAAACAACCCATCGGCACACCTTTGGTGGGCAAAACAGCCCGTCGGCATCGGCACTAGGCACCTTCGGTGTGAAAAACAACTTGTCGGTACACCTCCATTGGGCAAAACTACCCGTTGGCACGGGCGCTAGGCACCTTTGATTGGAAAAACGACCCGTCGGCACAAGTTTGGAGGGTAAAACAGCCCGTCGGCATAGGCGCTAGCCAACTTTGATGGGATAAACAACCCGTCGACACAAGTTCAGTTGGAAAAAAACCAGTTGGCACAAGTTCGGTGGGAAAAAACCAGTCGGTACGGTCGCTAGGCACCTTCGGCGGGAAAAACAGCAAGCCGGCAGACCTTCAGGGAGCAAAATTGCCCGTCGACATGGGCGCTAGGCACCTTCGATGGGATAAACAGCCTGTCGACAAAAGTTTGGTGTGAAGAAAACCAGTCAGCACAAGTTCGGCAGGCAAAACCGCACGTCGGCATAGACGCTGGGCACCTTCGATGGGAAAAACAACCCATCGGCACTAGTTTTGTGGGCAAAACAGCCCGTCGGCAGGGGCGCGAGGCACCTTCGGTGGGAAAAATAGCCCGTCGACACACCTTTGGTGGGTAAAACAGCCCGTCGGCACAGGCGCTAGCCACCTTTGATGGGATAAACAGCCCGTCGACACAAGTATAGTTGGAAAAAAACTAGTCGGCACAAGTTTGGTGGGAAAAAATCAGTCGGCATGGTCGCTAGGCACCTTCGGTGGGAAAAACAGCACGTCGGCAGACCGTCGGGGAGCAAAACTGCCCATCGGAATGGGCGCTAGACACTTACGGAGGGCTAAACAGCCCGTCGACAAAAGTTTGGAGGAAAAAAACCAGTCGGCACAAGTTCGGTGTGAAAAAACCCTTCGGCACAAGTTCGGTGGGCAAAATAGCGTGACAATACGATCTCTAAGCAGCTTCGGTCGAAAAAACAGCCTGTCGGCACGGTCGGTAGGCACCTTCGGTCGACAAATCAGCCCGTCGGCACGGTTGGAAGGCAACTTTGGTCGGCACAAGTTCGGTGGGATAAACCGCACGTCGGCATGGGCGCTAGGCACCTTCAGTGGGAAAACAGCACGTCGGTAAACCTTGGAAGGGCGAAATCACACATCGGCACAAGTTCGGTGGGCAAAACTGCCCGTCGGCAGGGGAGCTATGCACCTTCGGTGGGAAAAACAGCCCATCGGCACATCTTCGGCGGGCAAAACCGCCCCTCTGCATGGGCGCTAGGCACCTTCGGTGGGAAAAACAGCCTCTTGGTGCACCTTCAGTGGGAAAAACAGCACGTCGGCACAAGTTTGGTGGGCAAAATAGACTGTCGGAACAGTCGGTAGGCACCTTCGCTGGGGAAAATACCCCTATGATGCACCTTCGGTGGGTAGAACATCCCATCGGTCTGGGCGCTAGGAACCTTCGATGGGAAAAACAGCCCGTCGGCACAAGTTCGGTAGGTAAAACAACACATCGGCATGGGCGCTAGGCACATTTGGTTGGAAAAACAGCACGTCGGCACAAGTTTAGTAGGCAAAATAGCCTTTCAGCACAGTCGGTAGGCACCTTTGCTGGGGAAAATAGCCCTTTGGTGGGTAGAATAGCGCATCGGCATGGGCACTAGGCACCTTCGATGGGAAAAACAGCCCGTCGGCACAATATCGGTGGGCAAAACATCCCGTCAGCACGGGCGCTAGGCTTGTTCGGTGGGAAAAATAGCCCATCGGCACAAGTTTGGTGGACAAAACACCCCGTCAGCACGGTAGGTAGGCACCTTCGGTGGGAAAAGCAGCCCGTCGGCATACCTTCGGTGGGTGCTAGGCACCTTCGGTGGGAAAGACAACCTGTCGCCACAAGTTCGATGGGCAAAATAGCCCGTTGCCACAATTTTGGTGGGAAAAACAGGCCTTTTGCGCACCTTTGGTGGGCAAAATAGAAAGTCGGCGTGGGCCCTAGGCACCTTCGGTGGGATAAACAGCCCGTCGACACAAGTCCGGTGGGAAAAAAACCAGTCGGCCCAAGTTTGGTCGGCAAAACAGCCCGTCGGTACGACCGTTAGGCACCTTTGGTGGTAAAAACAGCCCGTCGGCACAATATCGTTGGGCAAAACAGCCCGTCGGCACGGGCGCTAGGCTCCTTCGGTGGGAAAAACAGCCCGTCGGCACAAGTTCGGTGGGAAAAACACCCCGTTAGCACCATTGGTAGGCACCTTTGGTGGGAAAATTAGCCCATCGGCATAGCTTCGGTGGGTACTAGGCACCTTCGGTGGGAGAAACAGCTCCTCGGCACGGGCACTAGGCACCTTCGGTGGGAAAAACAGCCTATCGGCACACCTTCGGTGGGTAAAACAGCCCGTCGACACGGGCGCTAGGAACCTTTGATGGGATAAACAGCCCGTCAACACAAGTTCGGTAGAAAAAAACAAGTCGGCACGATCGCTAGGCACCTTCGGTGGGAAAAACAGCACGTCGGCAAACCTTCGGGGAGCAAAACCACTCGTCGGCCTAGGCGCTAGGCACTTTCAAAGGGATAAACAGCCCGTCAACAAAAGTTCGGAGGAAAAAAACTTGTCAGCACAAGTTCAGTGGGCAAAACAGCCTGTCGGCATAAGTTCGGTGGGAAAAACAGCCCGTCGCCACAGGTTTGGTGGGAAAAAACCCGTCGGCACAAGTTCGGTGGGCAAAATAGCCCGTCGGCAAGGTGGCTAAGCACCTTTAATGGGAAAAACAGCCTGTCAGCATGGTTGGTAGGTGCCTTCGGTCGATAAATTAGCCCGTCGATACAAGTTTGGTGGGCAAAACCGCACGTTGGCATGGGCGCTAGGCACCTTCAGTGGGAAAAATAGCCCGTGGGCATAAGTTCGGTGGGCAAAATAGCCCATCAGCACATTTGGTAGTCACCTTAGATGGGAAAAACAGCCAGTCGGCATACCTTTGGTGGGCGCTAGGCACCTTCGATGGGAAAAGCAGCCCATCGGTACAAGTTCGATGGGCAAAACAACCCGTCGGCACGGGCGCTAGGCACCTTCGGTGGGAAAAACATCACGTCGGCATAAGTTCGATGGGCAAAACAGCTCGTCGGCACGGTCGCTAGGCACCTTCGTGGGAAAAACAGCCCTTCAGCATGCCTTCGGTGGGTGCTAGGCACCTTTGGTGGGAAAAACAGCCGGTCAGCACAAGTTTGATGGGCAAAACAACACGTTGCCACAATTTTGGTGGGAAAAAAACCCGTCGGCACGGGCGCCAGGCACTTTCGGTGGGAAAAACAGGCCTTTGGCGCACCTTCGGTGGGGAAAATAGCACATCGGCATGGGCGCTAGGCACCTTTAGTGGGAAAAACAGCCCGTTGGCACACCTTCAATGGAAAAAATAGCCTGTCAGCACATGCACTAGGCACCTTTGGTGGGATAAACAGCCCGTCGACACAAGTTCGGTAGGAAAAAAACCAGTTGGCCTAAGTTTGGTCGGCAAAATAGCCCGTCGGCATGGTCGCTAGGCACATTCGGTGGGAAAAACAGCCCGTCGGTGCACCTTTGGTGGGTAAAACAGCCCATCAGTATAGGCGCTAGGCACCTTCGATGGGAAAAATCGCCCGTCAGCATAATATCGTTTTGCAAAACAACCAGTCGGCACAAGTTTTGTGGGCACAACACCCCGTCAGCACGGTTGGTAGGCACCTTCGGTGTAAAAATTAGCCCTTCGGTATACCTTCGATGCATGCTAGGCACCTTTGGTGGGAAAAACAGCCAATCGGCACAAGTTCGATAGACAAAACAGCCCATCGACATAGGCGCTAGGCTTCTTTGGTGGGAAAAACAGCACGTCGGCATAGGCAAAACAGCTCTTTGGCATGGGCACTAGGCACCTCGGTGGGAGAAACAGCACATCGGCTGACCTTGGGGGGCAAAACAACCCGTCAGCATGGGCGCTAGGCACCCTCGGTAGGATAAACAGCCGGTCGACAAAAGTTTGGAGGAAAAAAACCAGTCAGCACACGTTCGGTGGGCAACACCGCACGTCGATACGGGTGCTAGGTGCTTTCAGTGGGAAAAACAACAGGTTCGTAGTCCTTGGTGGGGCGAAACCGCACATCAGCACAAGTTCGGTGGGCAAAACCGCACGTCAGCACGGGCACTAGGCTCCTTCAGTGGGATAAAAAGCCCGTCGACAAAAGTTCGGAGGAAAAAAACCTTTCGGCACAAGTTCGGTGGGCAAAACAGCCTGTCAGCACGGTCGCTAGACACCTTCTCTGGGAAAAACAACCCGTCGGCATAAGTTCGGTGGGAAAAACAGCCCGTTGCCATAAGTTTGGCGGGAAAAAACCCGTCGGCACAAGTTCGATGGGCAAAACAGCCCGTTGCCACAAGTTTGGTGGGAAAAAACCTGGCGGCACAAGTTCGGTGGGCAAAACAGCCCATCGGCATGGTCCCTAGGCATCTTCGGTGGGAAAAATAGCCCGTCGATGGGCACCTTCGGTCGGCAAAATAGGCCACTGGCACAAGTTCGGTAGGCAAAAACCGTACGTTGGCACGGGCGCTAGGCACCTTGAGTGGGAAAAACAGCATGACAGCATACCTTCGGTGGGCGAAACCGCACATCGGCACAAGTTCGTTGGGCAAAACCGCCTGTTGGCACAGGCGCTATGCTCCTTTGGTGGGAAAAACAGCCCGTCGGCACAAGTTTGGTGGCCAAAACAGCCCGTCGGCACAGTCGCTAGGCACCTTTTGTGGGAAAAATAGCCCGTCGGTAGACCTTCAGTGGGCAAAACAGTTCGTCGGTGCAACTTTGGTGGGCAAAACAGCCCGTCGGCATGGTCGCGAGGCACCTTGAGTGGGAAAAACAGCCCGTCAGCACAAGTTCAGTGGGCAAAACCGCACGTCGGCACGTTTGCTAGGCACCTTGGGTGGGAAAACAACACATCGGCAAACCTTCGGGGGGTGAAATAGCCCATCGACATCAACTCTAGGCCCCTTTAGCAGGAAAAATAGCCCGTCGGTGCACCATTGGTGGGTAAAACAGCCCGTCGGCATGGGTGCTAAGTTTGGTGGGCAAAACTGCACATCGGCACGGGTGCCAAGCACCTTGGGTGGGAAAACAACACATCGGCAAACCTTCGAAGGGTGAAACAGCCCATCGGCACGGGCGCTAGGCACCTTAGTTGGGAAAAATAGCCCGTCGGCACAACTTTGGTGATCAACACAGCCCATCAACACAACTTCGATGGGAAAAACAACCCGTTGGCACACCTTCGGTGGGCAAAACAACCCGTCGGCACCGGCACTAGGCACCTTCCTTCTGAAAAATAGCCCGTCGGCACACCTTCATTGGGCAAAACTACCCGTCGACACGGGCGCTAAGCACCTTTGGTTGGAAAAACAGCCCGTCGGCACAAGTTCGGAGGGTAAAACAGCCCATCGACACAGGCGCTAGCCACCTTTGGTGGAATAAACAGCCCGTCGATATAAGTTCAGTTGGAAAAAAACCAGTTGGCACGATCGCTAGGCACCTTCGGCGGGAAAAACAGCACGCCGGTAGACCTTCGAGGAGCAAAACTGCTCGTCGGCATGGGCGCTAGGCACCTTCGATGGGATAAACAGCCAGTCGACAAAAGTTCAATGTGAAGAAAACCAGTCAGCACAAGTTTGGCGGGCGAAACCGCACGTCGGAACATACTTTGGGCACCTTCGGTGGGAAAAACAACCCGTCGGCACGGGCGCGAGGCACCTTCGTTGGGAAAAACAGCCCGTCAACACACCTTGGGTGGGTAAAATAGCTCGTTGGCAGAGGCGTTAGCCACCTTTGATGGGATAAATAGCCCGTCGACACAAGTTCAGTGGCAAAAAAATAGTCGGCACAAGTTTGGTGGGAAAAAAACCAATCGGCACGATCGCTAGGCACCTTCGGTGGGAAAGACAGCACGTCGGCAGACTTTCAGGGAGCAAAACTGCTCTTCGGCACGGGCGCTAGGCACCTTCGGTGGGATAAATAGCCCGTCGACAAAAGTTTGGATGAAAAAAACTAGTCGGCACAAGTTCGGTGGGAAAAACCCTTCGGCACACGTTCGGTTGGCAAAATAGCTCGACGGCACGATCGCTAAGCACCTTTGGTGGGAAAAACAGCCCGTCGGCACAGTCGGTAGGCACCTTCGATCGACAAATCAGCCCGTCGGCACGGTTAGAAGGCAACTTCGGTCGGCACAAGTTCGGTGGGCAAAACTGCACGTCGGCATGGGCGCTAGGCACCTTCAGTGGGAAAAACAGCACGTCGGCAAACCTTCGCAGGGCGAAATCGCACATCAGCACAAGTTCGGTGGGCAAAACAGCTCGTCGGCACGGGCGCTAGGCACCTTCGGTGGGAAAAACAGCCCGTCGGCACACCTTCGGTGGGCAAAACAGCCCGTCTGCATGGGCGCTAGGCACCTTCGGTGGGAAAAATAGCCTCTTGGTGCACCTTCAGTGGGAAAAACAGCACGTCGGCACAAGTTTGGTGGGCAAAATAGATTGTCGGCACAGTCGGTAGGCACCTTCGCTGGGGAAAATACCCGCACCTTCGGTGGATAGAACATCCCATCGGCATGGGCGCTAGGACACTTTGATGGGAAAAATAGCCCGTCAGCACAAGTTCAGTGGGCAAAACAACACATCGACATGGGCGCTAGGCACATTTGGTTGGAAAAACAGCATGTCGGCACGTCGGCACAAGTTTGGAGGGCAAAATAGCCGGTCGACACAGTCGATAGGCACCTTCGCTGGGGAAAATAGCCCTTCGACGCACCTTCGGTTGGTAGAACAGCCCATCGGCATGGGCACTAGGCACCTTCGGTGGGGAAAACAGCCCGTCGGCACAAGTTCGGTGGACAAAACACCCCGTCAGAACAGTTCGTAGGCACCTTCATTGGAAAAAACAGCCCGTCCGCATACCTTCGGTGGGTGCTAGGCACCTTCGGTGGGAAAGACAACCTATCGGCATAAGTTCGATGGGCAAAATAGCCTATCGCCACAATTTTGGTGGGAAAAAAAACCATCGACAAGGGCGCTAGGCACCCTTCACGTGAAAAACAGGCCTTTGGCGCACCTTCGGTGGGCAAAATAGTAAGTCGGCATGGGCCCTAGGCACCTTTGGAGGGAAAACAGCCCGTCGACACACCTTTGGTGGGCAAAATAGTCTATCGGCAAGTGCGCTAGACACCTTCGGTGGGATAAACAGCCCGTCGACACAAGTTCGGTGGGAAAAAAACCAGTCGGT
>JAOQMS010037817.1:0-39941 GCA_027563885.1 Erythroxylum longipes | reverse complement strand
TCAGCTGGGATTTTTGGACGGCTTAGCTAGATTGTATAAATATTTTCCTCTTTCATGTAATACTTTTGTATTAGGTTGATGATTTACATGTAGTAAAGGTTGAAGGACACAATGTAGGCTTGCGGTTTTGTGAAATGAAATAAGGAAAAAGTTGGATTTTAAAATATTGTGATTTTCTATTGATGCTTTATAAGTGAATAATAATATGAGGCCATGAAGTGAATGTAGCGATTGATAATAGCCCGCCCTTATCGTAGGACATGTACCAAAATGACCTCCGGGCGTCCCGGTGTATACCCTATGGTAAGGGGCGCTACAACTATGGTGAGCTGATTGGATAATTAGAATTTGGGTAAGCTTCCTTCTCAAACAATTGTAAACCCGAAATAAAATGCAAGTGCTATCACCTTAAGAAGTGGTAAAGAAATTGAGGCATCACATAAGACTCTTGTTGTTGAAGATGATAAAGAATTTGAAACTAAACTTGAAGTGTCTCCAAAAGAAGTTGAAAAGGGAACTAAGGTAAATTCTCAATCTCCTGTGATTAAAAATTCTACTAAAAATTTGCCTCATTTTCCTAGCAGGTTTGCTAAATCGAAGAAAGAGGGGCAACATAAGGAGATTTTGGAAATGTTCAAAAAGGTAGAGGTGAACATACCTCTAATTGATGCCATAAAGAAAGTTCCACAATATGCCGAAATCCTCAAGGAATTATGCATGTCAAAAAGGAAACTGAAAAGAGACGAGAAAGTAAGTGTGGGGGAAAATGTGTTTACAGTCATTCAAAGAAAGCTTTCTCAAAAGTGTAAGGATCCAGGTATGTTTACAATTCCTTGCAAAATTTGTGATACTAGATTTGAAAGGGTAATGTTAGATCTAGGAGCTTCAATTAATGTCATGCCATATTCCATTTAACTTCGTTGAATTTGGGATCTTTGAACGAAACATGTGTTATAATGCAATTGGCTGATAGATATAATGCTTATCCGGAAGGGTTTGTAGAGGATGTCTTAATGCAGGTTAACGAATTGGTTTTCTCAGCTGACTTTTATGTGTTGAATATGGAGGGAGAACCTTCCTCTAATTCTGTACCTATCCTTCTGGGTTAACCATTTTTGAAGACATCAAAGACAAAGATTAATATGGATACAGGAACATTAACTATGGAGTTTGAGAGTGAAATTGCTATTTTAATATTTTTGAAGCTATGAGGTACCTTAGTGATGTTCATTATGTTTTGTCTTGATGCCATTGATTGTTTGTCTCCAGAATTTTTTGATATGGATGGTAAAGATGAGTTAGAAATCATTCTTTGATGTTGGTATAATCTACCCAATTTTGGACAGTAAATGGGTGAGTCTAATCTAAGTAGTACCAAAGAAGATTGGGATTACAGTGGTGAAAAATGAGAATAATGATTTTGTCCCTACAAGAATTCAAAATGGATGGTGGGTATGTATCGAGTATAAGAAGTTAAATGCTGCTACACATAAGGATCACTTTCCACTCCTATTCATCGATCAGATGCTTGAACGACTTACAGGATAATCTCACTATTGTTTTCTTCATGGGTATTCAGGTTATAACTAAATTGTGATTGCTCTGGAGGATCAAGAGAAAACAACCTTCACATGCCCATTTGGTACATTTGCCTACAGAAGGATGTTGTTTGGACTCTGCAATGCCCTAGTCACCTTCTAAAGATGTATGGTAAGTATTTTCTCCGAGTATGTTGAGCACATTATTGAGGTCTTTATGGATGATTTTACTATCTATGGGGATTCATTTGATGCATGCTTGGATAATTTGAATTATATACTTGAACAATGCAACAAAACTAATCTTATTCAAAATTCTAAAAAATGTCATTTTATGGTTAAACAAGGAATAGTTTTGGGATATGTAATCTCATCTAGAGATATTTAGGTCGATAAAGCTAAGGTAGAAATTGTGCTAAACTTACCCTACCCCACAAATGTGCGACAGATTTATTCTGTTTTTGGACATGCAGGTTTTTATCACAAGTTTAGCAAGGACTTCAGTAAAATCACAACAAAACTCTGTCAATTGTTACAAAACGATGTGCCCTCCGAGTTTGATGAGGGATGCAATAAAGCATTTGATAAGTTGAAAGAGCTTTTGACTTCAGCACCAATCATTCAACCACCTAACTGGAGTCAACCATTTGAGATGACGTGTGATGCGAGCAATTTTACTATGGGTGCTGTTCTTAGTAAAAAATATGGCAAGATGAATCACGCCATTTATTTGCTTCAAGAATTCTAAATCCAGCATAATGCAACTACTCTACCACAGAAAAGGAGCTTTTAGTTGTTTTATTTGCTTTAGATAAATTTAGACCTTACTTGTTTGGTTATAAAGTGATTGTATATTCTGATCATACAACATTGGGGTATCTTTTATTGAAGAAGGATGCAAAGACAAGGCTTATTATATGGATTCTCTTGCTCCAAGAGTTTACGTTATGAAGGAAGAGGATTTAATACCGTTGTAAGATTTGTTTCCAGATGAGCAATTACTAACACTTGAAGGTAAGGTTCCATGGTATGTTAATGTTGTTAACTATCAAGTGAACCATGAGATACCTAATGATTTGAGTAAAGCTAAACGAAACAAAATAAATAGTGAATCAAAATATTACATTTTGGATGATCCTGAATTGTGGAAGTGTTGTTTTGACAAAGTGATTAGGAGATATGTTCCTGAACATGAATATAAATCAATTTTGAAAATTTGTCATTCTTATGCTTGTGATGGCCATTTTGGGGCTATTATAAATGCTAGGAAAATACTTGAACTTAGTTTTTATTGGTCAAATATATTTCTAGATTCCTATATAATCTGCAAAGCATGTGAAAAATGCTAGAAACAAGGTAATTTATCCCATCGAGATCAAATATCTTTATCTTCAATTCTTGCATGTGAAATTTTTTATGTATGGGGCATCGATTTTATGGGACCATTTCCTTCTTCTTTTGTTTTTTTTAAAAATTTTGTTGGATGTGGATTATGTTTCTAAATGGTTCAAAGCTAAAGCCACCAAGATTAATGATTCTAAATTTGTTGCAGAATCTGTCAAGCCTAAAATTTTTGCTAGGTTTAAAACACTGCAAGCATTGATGAGGAATCTTTTGCAACCAATTGGTGAGGAATCTTTTAAAGAAGTACCATATCACTTATAAGGTGTCTATGTCCTATCATCCATAGACGAATGGGCAAGCAAAGGTGTCAAACAAAGAAATCAAGTCCATCCTTAAGAAAATGGTGAGCCCAAGTCGTAAACATTGGAGCTAACGACTTGATGATGCTATTTAGGCATATATAACCGCATATAAGACACCAATTGGCATGTCTCCATACCAACTGGTTTACAGAAATTCGTGTCATCTTCCAGTGGAAATTGAGCACAAAGTCTTTTAGCCCATTAAGCAATGCAATATAAAGATGGACGCAGTCGGTGAACAGAGGAAACTGCAACTACACAGTTTGTAAGAGTTTATGCTTGAATCTTATGAGAATGCAAAAATTTACAAGGAAAAGACGAAACAATTTCACGATAAGATGATTGTTAGGAAGAACTTGTGGTTGGACAAAATTTTCTTCTCTACCATTCACGACCTAACCGTTTCCTAGGTAAATTGCGTTCTCATTGGATTGGACCTTTTGTTGTTGCTAATGTGTGGTGCAGTTGGAATTGAAACTTACAGACCAACAAGAAATTCAAAGTTAATGGTCATCGACTGACCCTTCTATGAAGGATTCCAAATGAAGGATTTGGAAGTGATAGGGTTATAAAACCCTCATTATGAAGATTGAGCAATGTGGAGTCGAGCCAACGACGGTAAACAAAGGCGTTGCTTGGGAGGCAACCCAAAGGAATATGATTTCTATATCTTTACATTTTCGCAGTAACTATTTTTCTAAATGCTCCATTTCTTGCACTTAATGTTACATTGGGGACAATGTAAGTTTCAAGTGTGAGAGTGGGGATCTTAGTTTGATGTGAGCTTTTATGCATGCTTTTGAGCTTAATTATTGCTTATTTCACTTCTCAGGCGGTTTTCAAAATCAAACAAACAATATCAAAAATTTTCTCGTTTTCTATTACTTTTAAGACTATGCATAGTCATAATTAGAGTGTGAATTGAATAGAAAAATCCTTAGCAAATTTATCTTGTACTTTTGCTCTTGTGATTGTTCAATGCGCATTATGTTTATAAGAGTAGTGACTAGTGATAGACAAAAGTCAGTGAGATTTTGAGCCTTATTAGACTAACACATCCATATCAGTCTCATTGTCTTTTTGTTTATGAGTGACCTTCATGACATGTACATCCTAATTTTTATTTGATTTTCTATTCAAGACCACATTTCTACCACATGTATTAAGATAGAAATGATTAGACATTCTTTGTTTGTATAAGCTACATTAGTCAAATAGCCTACCTATTTATATGAATTTTCATTTTTTAACCCCCTTTGAGCTTTATTAGCCATTCTTTTTGTATTAACCACATTACATTCATTAAACCTAACCAAATGTCTCAACTAAGCCTTAAAGCTAGTGAAGCAATTGTTGATTGTTAAGTTTGTAGATGTACAAAATTCTAAGTATAGGGTTATGCATATATATGGGTTAGTTATAATTGTTAGGGTGCCAATTTATGTCTTATCATTTAAATTCTCATGTTGATGTAGCTTCTTTCAATGTACTAAAAAAACAAAGAAAAAAGAAAAAGAAAGAAAAAATGTTTAAATAAAATTATCAAGGAGGAAATGCATATGTGCTGCAAAGTAAGTAATATATGATTAGTATTTCCTCCTAAAGTTATATTGAATAGGTTACTTGAGTATATTGGATATGAGGTAGATGTTGCTTTCAGTGGTCACTCCCTATAATTACAAATTTTTATTTATGATCAACTTTTGTGAGTGATTTGTGCTTCTTATAGTTTGTGGTGAGAGAGTTTGAATTTAAGCTAAGAAACATAGTTTTTGCGTTCATCATAGTTGATGTACACAATTGTAAGTGAATGTTGGTTTTTGCACTTGATAGTATATTGAGGTTTTTTTCTTATTTCACACTAGTTTTAATGGCTTTCCTGCTACTTTACCTAAATACATCTCACCTCACCTTTGCCAACATTACAACCCTAAAAATTCCTCTGATTCATGATTTTGCATATGACTTTTAATGGTGGAGAAGTGAAATGATATGCAAATTTATGGATTGTCATGATCATGAATGGCGTTGAGTGTACCTATGGACATATCTTATTTAAACACATTTTCTAAGTCTACCTCGAGATTGTTCAGTTTTTAAAGGTGTTGAATGTTGATTAATCATAAGTAGAAACGTTGAATGTTAATTTCTTGCTAGAGTTTTTTAAATTCATTCATCTTTACTTATGATTTTCCATTCCTAGGAAATATGAAAAATGAGTAAGTGTTTTGGTTTGTGACTTTGATTTTGATTATTTGCTTGAGGACAGTCAAAAGCTAAGTGTGGGGGAACTTGATATGTGCTTAATTGTTGATACATTTAATCCATTACATTTAGTGATTAATGCCTTAAAATGCTTAGGATACTCATTTTAGCTCATATTTGTTTTTAGGTACATTTTAGAAGTGAAGGAGCTAAAGTGACCTGAAAGCATACTTATTGAGCCATCTTCTTAATATTCATACTCTATTATCTTCATAAAATAAGAAGAAGAAAAAGATTTAAAACAAAAGAGAAAAGATAGAGCATAAAAATGGAGGTATGCGTAACATTTTGAATTAAAAAGACCATAGCTATAACATGAATCACACTACCAAAAGAATTAAGCTAGTTGTCCATTTATCACATGATTTTAACCTAGTTTTTAATATAAGTGAAGTGTGTGTGTCAGCTGTTAAAAGAAGCATGTGAGGGCTGAAGCATGTGAACGTTGAAACATGTGAGGACTGAAGCAAAAAGTGAGTGTCAGCTAAGGAATAAAGAAGAGTATGTGACGACTTGAAGAGAGTGAAAAAAAAGACATCCTTTCATCTAGTAGTGTGTCAGCTGGAGAATAAGAAGTGTGAGGGCTAGATAGATGTGAAAAATAGATAATTTTTGGGGCTGGATAGACTTGAAAAACAGGGATTTTTAAAGGTTAAAGGTGTGTGATGCCTAGACCAAGATAGGTGAGACAGCTGGAGCAAAGAGGAGGTGTCAACTAGAGAGTGTTTTGGTAGGTAGAAAAATGATTGGATGTATTCTTCTTCATATTGGGGTCTGCTCTCAACAATAATGGAGAGATTCTTTGTTGATGCTTAAAGCTTGATGAAGAAAATGAAGGGCTAACCTTCCTAACACTAGTTCGGAGGTGAAGTCGACGTCAAGGAGCACATTTAAGCATATATCGTTGTGTATCATTTTCTTTCTCTCTTTTTCATATTGTTTACGTTATCTTGTGATTAATGATTGGGTATTGTATAAGAATGATTTTGATGCTCTATGGAATTGTTTTTCATAAAAACCCATTGCTAGAATTTAAATGCGATACGTAATAGTCATGTTTGAAGTCGTATGTGGCAACAAACAGTATTAAATCATTAGGGATAATATAACATAAGTTAAATAATCCAGGCTTGTGTGATTATTACTTAGATTGGTTCACTTTTCTCAATTGTAATGTGGATGTCCAGATAAACTTAGAGAGCTTGTTTTAGGTTTCCTGATAGTTAGGGTTAATTAATGAGCTCTTCTTAATTAACTACAACCTAAGGAAAAACTGAGATTAACAAAGCTCATTTTTAATTCACGATTAGTAGTCTAAAGAGAGGTGTGAAGATGATAATTCAATGACATATGTGAAATTATGCTTAGGCCGAGATTAAAGCAAAGAACTGAATTATAAACCATTCATCAATTTTATCACTTTGCTGCTGTTTAATTTAAGTTGTTTTTATAAATTCAAGTTTACTTTTTTTTTCTAAGTTGCATCGAACCAAACCCCCTGTTTTATATATAGGTATAATTTAGGAAAGTAATTGGATTTAATCTTTGTGAGATCGACCTAGACTTACTACTAGCTATAGTTTTAGTTCTAGTTTATTTTGTGTAGTGTTAAGACATGCTACCACTTGTTTATAAACAATTTGTAATATGTGTATCTTATATTGATTTTTAAATTATCTTTAGCTTCAATTGATTATTATGATAAACAGATTTAGTGTATAATATCTATAAATTAAATTGTATATTTTAATGGATATTTTAGCTATGATTAAAGTTTATCAATGATATATAATCCATTAGTAATGTTGCTAGTTTGTATATTTTGACAGACTAAAAATTCATGGTTTAGTTTCATTATAGAATGTTTAGGTTCAGTCTACAAATAAGGTATAGAAGGGGGTAAAGATTGATTAGATTAAGGTTGAAGTAGATAGAAGCATGCTAATTGATTTCATGTTAAAGGAAAAATAAAGGGTAAGGAGAAGTATAAGAGATTCCATAATATTCTTTTGAGAATAAAATTAAGTTTTTAGAGAATGATCAGTATGTAATTATTATAATCGATTTTATTATCAAAGATAATAAGAAGGTGGTGCAAATTTATGTTGACTTTAAGAAGTAATCATTGATTGCTTATAAGCCAGTTGAGCATAACTAAGTTTTGATTATTGAAGATGTGTTAATTGACACAAGTCTTTAATTGAAGGAAAGCTAAGCCAACATGGTCATCATTCTAAACATGATGACCTAACTTAACATAATGAGCTAACTAAACAAGTTGAGGCTTCTTTAAGTTACTAAATTGAAATGGAGGAGAAAAATAAGGTAAATTCAAGTCACTAAGGGTGGAGCTTTATTGTGGGATAGGGAAAATGGAAGTGAAGCATTATAACAAAGAACATCATATGGTCAACTTAAGAAATTACTATTATACATATGGTATATAAGATCTAA
This sequence comes from Erythroxylum longipes, assembly GCA_027563885.1. Lineage (NCBI taxonomy): Eukaryota > Viridiplantae > Streptophyta > Magnoliopsida > Malpighiales > Erythroxylaceae > Erythroxylum > Erythroxylum longipes. The sequence continues at coordinate 31,978 of JAOQMS010037817.1, read as the reverse complement.
TATAGTAATCCTTTATGCACGTGCAATTGTAGTTATACTACTTGATAGAGGAACATTGTAAGAATATATGGACAGATGCTACTCCAAAAATGCATATTTGAATGTATATTGAAAAAATATAAATCCCATACTTGATGAAAAGTTTTAGGCCTAACCAGGTAAACAACGTAGGCACTTCATCATACGACCAATCTTTAAAACTAGAACAAGGAAGGCTAAAGAAAAGAAGATAAAGGAAGTTGGGGAGAAAGGTAATCAAGTTATGTCTGCAAGACTTAAAGGATATGTTACATGTGGAAGATGAAAACAAAACTGGTCATAATTCTAGAAGTTGTAAAGCACCTCCATCTCAACAAATGAAGAAAAGTGGTGAAATTAACTAGGTTTTTTTTTAGCTTACTATCTTTTATTACCTGTAAACTACTACCTTTTGTTGTATTCAGTGTAGTGTAATCTTTTATTTTATTCAATATAAGGACAACTTTTGCTTGCTTCCATATTTAAAGGCTATGAATTAGCTTTTATATTAACTTATTATCTTTTATGTGGACCACTCTTTTAGATTGATTATTATTACTAATGTTATGTTTGTCAATGATATATTTAGACCTTTAATTCTTGTGTATCAAATGGCCTTTATTCTATAATATGTAGCTCTCCATATTTATTTCTAGTTCACATATATTTATTTATAAATTAAAAATGGTATACTTAAATAATAGACCACATCTACTTTGTTTTTAATAAATTTTATAATTATTAATAGCCTCAATCAAATTCATTACCACCAAAATGAAATAAAATATCCATTACATTAATCACAACCACGAGTTATCAAAAATATTGCAATATATTATAATAAGTGACAATTCAAATATCACATTTCCTAAGTTAACTTATAAAATGTATAAAACATCACAGTAATCACAACTCCAAACACAAGCCAATAAATAAGAAAAAAATTCAAATCCATCTTATTTTATTGGTAGCAGATAATTCAACTCTCTTCATAAGCTCAATGTTCTTACCTCTTAGCATATTAATTATTTCAATTCTCCTTTATATGAATTTTTTATTATAAAAAACAAAGAAATTACCCATCTTATTGCCATAAATAACAAAATATGTTTTTATTATTCTCAAAATCAAATTAAATAACTCAAAAATCAAATGAATACAAAACAATACATAATTAACATACTCCATATCTTTTACAGTTATAAAACCTCCTTTTGATATTCTTTCTCGTCCAAAAGATCCTAAGTGAACCTTCTAATCCATAATTACAAATAACTTACAAATTTTTAAGAACATTAGAAGAGCTACTTATATGATATTCCATTTAGTTAATCCTACAAGCGTTTAACTTGCACATGTTAGTCTATATTACATTTAAATAACATTAAAATTTTAATAAATTTACCTATCACATCCCATTGTATAACATAAAATAGAATGACATTAAAAAATGATTAATATCTTTATATTAGCATTGGTTATTGGTTGTTAGTTGACCTAAAGCTACTAGTAAGAGATATAGATAAAAATTGTACCCCAATCCTACCAAAAATGGCTAGCATTTTGTTTAAAAAACTTTGAAAAAAGAGAAATCTCATTATGTATAGTATATCCAAACAAATAAATCAAATAAGTAAAAGATAATAAATAAAGTTTGCTAACTAATTTACAATGAAATTATAATAATTTAACTTCATCAAATGATTTTGGGTCTTCCACTAATGAATTTAAGTAGCAACATATTAGGATAATGTATGGGAAAATAGAGCTTCAAAGTTTTCTTTTTATAAATTCTTTCCCAATAAAGCACAACATCATGCGAGTTCTTGTCTGAAGGCTTTCGTATTAAGAATGGGAGAGGATAAGATGAAATCATCCACTAATAGGCTTTTCATCCATCTAAATAATGTCCACTTATCTAATATGGAGAAGAAGTTTAGACAAGCATGAACTTTAGTAAGTTTTGCTACAATTACACCATTATATTCATATTTTATTATATGTTTTAACATCGAATTAATAATAGCATGGTTAGTGATGGTGAATCATACTATAGGGTTGTCAATGTAAACTATTAAACTATACGGGATAAGTTGAAAGAAAGATAAACCACAAGGGATTAAGCTTAATTAACAAAAGAAAATGCCACATAGTCTTAGGTTAATAAAACTTGAAGAAAGTTAGTATTTCTGCTTATTTGATGGTTAATTAAACTGATTTTTATAATGTGAAAGGCTTATTTGAATAGTAACTCCTAAGAAGGCAGACCATGAGTGATAGTTGGTGGAGCGTGTGGTGCAACTGCAGACACATGATAAATGGATGGAGGAGGTGTTAAGCAGGATGGCAAGTCACCTTGGACTCGAGGTACCACCTCTACAAACTAGAGTTAGCCCATCATCTTCCACTCTAATAGTAGCATTAGAAGACATAGAGGCCAGAAACATTCCCATTTCACTAGACAATTGACAAATACAAAAGCAATCTCGAATGCTCAATTAGGTTTTATTTTATTTATTCTATTTACATCTTTATTATTAGTTTTTTATTATTTTTATTTATTTTGTTTTGTTTTATCTTAATAGTTAGCAATGGCTTAACCCAGTTAAACTTTATTGGTGCAATGTTATTACTTTTATAATTTTATTTCATTGCTATTTACTCTTTTATTTACTTTTTGCCTTTTTGTCCCCTTTTGTTTCTCTTTTCAAGGATGATTATACTTAATATCGGATGAAAACTACAATGAGTTCATAAATTGTATAATATATTATTCAAGGAAGTACTAAATCATTATGCCTTTCCTACTTTTATGTTTTCCTTGATATTTTGTTTTTAGGTATTTTAATGTGTATATTAGGGATAATATTCAATTTTAAGTGTGGGGAAGGGGTTAATGGAAAGCTTAAAGAAATTTATGAAATTTCTTAAGCTTATTATGATCTTTATTGTTTATTCTTATTAAATAACATCCTAATTTAGCTAAAAATATGTTTCAAAAACTTTAAGTTATTTTTGATTATGAGCTAAATTTGAATGTAAAAGGATGGATGTTGGATTAGACATTCTTCTATAATTCATTTTTTTAAATTGGTATGTAAGAGGACAAAAGTTGGATTATACTTTCTTCTGTAAGTTATTTTTTTAGTAATCATTGAGATGGTTAATATAAATGAAAATTCCATATTATTTATACGTACGAAACCTAAATGTGAGATTTTGAGCCTAAGAGCAATATATCACATTTTTGCTTTATTATTCTTTGTTATGTGTTTATCATATGCATAGTTGTATGATTCTAAAACTTGCTTTTATTATTCATGTTGAGACAACATTATTAAACTAGAGGCAACAAAATTATAAAGGCATTTAGATTACCCTTTGTTTTAGACTATTTTTATTTTATCCCTTACAAGTAACCACTTTTGAGACGTAGCCTTTTCTTTAATTGATTATAGCCATATTGATAGCCAATTACTCTATTTTTGTTGAAAAATTTTCATCCATTTTTGAACCATAAAGGATTTGCATTTACTTGATTGCTTAAAACTTAGGTTGTATTAATTTTAAAGAGAAGGTCTAATGTGTTTATGATTATTGGTACATAGTGATTGTCAAATTTGTTTTAAAAATTTAATGTATTATATTGCCTTTGGGTAAAATATAACAATAACAAGTTTCAAAAGTGCTCTAGCGAAAAGAGGAGCACTCAATGCTTTACATTTTAGACTTGTGATCTCTAAATGTTTGTTATTCTAACTACAAATTGATTTACCATACTTCGTCAAGTTGCCATATTCTTCTCATATTTGGGGAGAGCTTCACTGCAATCCCTCTTACTATTGGAGTAAGCCTGCAATGTAGAAAAATCTTATGAAATAGCTAATCTAAGTTGTTGGTTACTCTTCTAAACACCTTATATTTCTCTCTTGCCATATGTAGTACACCATTGCAACTATGCTAATCTACAGTGCAGTGTAGTATACTTCACTCCCCACTTTTAAGGTTGTTGACCTCTCTATCAAGTCTTTCTAGCTCTGTGTAGTCAGGTTTATATCAAGAATTGTCTGTATTTTCCTCTAGATTTCCACTGTGTACCTGTAGTTTAGCAACATGTGTTCTATAGATTCCATTTGGGAATTGCAGAACTTGCAATCATAAGACTCAATATGGTACTTAAACTTATCTTTAGTTTTAAGTCTTCCAGATATCCCTATCTAGAGAATAAAAATATGTGCTAGGAGTTTCTCAACATCCTATACAAGTTTGTTCCAACTCACCCTTCTAGTTAGATCTTCTTGTAAGTAAATTTTGCATCCTTTGTAGCTGAAGTTCTTCGATCTATCTACAATCCATAGAACCTCATCATCCCTATCTTTATGGAAATTTGGCATATTCCTTATTATAGCTTCCACTCTTTTGCTTTTATGAAAAGTCCATTCCCATATGTTGTTTTTAATAAGTTTTCCAACTCTAGTATTCGGGTGAATAATAGATACATAATACAAAGGTCCAATAGGGTTCTAATTGTCAAACCAAGAGAATTTAGACTTATCATTCCCAATTTTGTTAATAATCGGGTCTTGTATCCACTTCTTTATGTTCAATATCTATCTAAGGTTTCAAGACATGTTCTGCTTAATTCCCAAACACCAAATACTATTGAGTATACACAATGTGCCCACCTTACTCATGGTTCTTTTTGTTTACAAATCCACCACAACTTCTTAGCTACGTTGATCTTATTTATTAATATAGTTGAACTTACCCCTAACCCTCCTTGAAGCTTAGGCTAGCATATCAAATCCCAGCTTACTTTGGCTTTCCTATTGCTAAGGCTTAATCCATTCCATATAAAGTCCCTCAACTTCTTATCAACTTCCTTCAAAATGTTCTTAGGGAGTGCAATATGACTGATCTAGTAATTTGCAAGGTCGTTCAATATAGACTGGTCCTCCTATGGATTTTATCCAATAATAGCTTTCAATTTGTAGCATTGATCTTCTTCTATAAAATTGGAACTCCTTGATATTTGAAAGGCAGGGAGCCCTACTTCATGCCAATCTCAATGGTTTTTGTTGTTGCTTCACTTCTAGCACTTGATGACAAGTAAAAGCTGCATTTGTTGGGGTTGCTTCTAAGCCCTGAAACTTCCATGAACTCTTCAATTGCTTAGAGAAGGTTATTTTTGGATTGTTAGTTTTCCCTATACAACAAAATAATATCATCTGCAAAAGAAAGATGTGTTAGTTTAACATTTTTGCAACCTTATTGGAAGTGAAACTCTAGGGAATTTCTAGTGTTTTCATTTATTAAGATTGACAACGCCTCCATCCCTAAAAGAAATAGGTAAGGGATATGGGATCCCCTTGCCTAAGCCCTTTTCTAGTTTTGATCAACTCAGTTGGCTCTCCATTTATTAAAATAGCAATTGTAGATGTTGTGACACATTCCTCAATCCACTTCATAAACTTTAGAGGATATCTAGTTACTTTAATTGTGTTCATAAGGAAGTTCCAATTGATTGAGTCATAGGCTTTGGCTAAATCAATTTTGATTATACAATTTCCCCTTTTTGCCTTGGTGTTGTACCCTTTTAGGAGTTCTTGACATAGGAAAATATTATTCCCAATTAACCTCCCTCTAACAAATGCACTCTAGGTTAGGCCAATGATACTCTTCATGCTATTCTTTAATCTATTTGTTAGTACTTTGGTAATGATCTTGTATAAGATGTTGTATTATGTAATGGGTCTAAACTCCTTAACTTAGCTCGCATTGACGTGCTTAGGAATAAGGCTTACAAAGGTCTTGTTCCATTCCTTCAATAATTTTCCCTTTTGGAAGAATTCTTTCACTGCACCTGTCACATCTTCCCTAAACATATATTGTTGTTATAATTTTATATTCTATCTAAAGTTGCTCAAAGTTTAAGTTGAAAATTATTTGTTGTAAGCATTTTAAAAAGAAATAAAAAGCTTGGAGAGTGAGAAGAAGTATTGTTATACCAATGAACTTTTTGCTTGAAAGACCTATGCCATGAAGAACTAAGTTTTATGTAATCTTATTTATGTAAATTTTCTTCACGTTATTACACTTTTAATTGTCCCTACCATACCTTCAACTAAGCCTCATTGCACTTTATTTAAAATACCTTTTGATTTTGTTTCTAGTTTATTTATTGGTGGTAAAGATGTAATTTTATTGCAAGCTTATAGTTAAAAATCCTCTTATATAATTATTTAAGAGTTTGTTATATTTTCTACCCTAAACACTTTAAGCGCATTGCATGCATCCTTTATGAGGGTGTTTAATTTGTGCTTTTGATTTTAGAAAGACTATCAACGTGATTGTTATTGATATTGTCTTATTAAAGTTTGTTATAAGATAGTTAAAGTATAATTGTAGGCTAATTTGGTGCATATGATATGATAATTTAAAGTGTGAAAGGACATGTTAAGGTTAATAAGGGATGAATGTTTTTAACTATAATGATTTGGATCATCATTTGCTTGTGGACAAGCAAAAGCTTAAATGTGAGGAAGTTTGCTAAATGCTTAATAGACTATGTTTTTATTCCCATATTTAGTGTGTTTTGCTTGATTACTTGAGAGTTTTTATTATTTTTGGTAATTATTTTGTTTTTAATGTCTTTTTAGATCTTAATTTCCTTCATGGATTAAAGAGAGAATAATTAGGGCAAAATCAGGATAGAAAATAAAAGAATTGGAGCTGTTTTGGAGGGACAAACATGTGTTGATGAAGGACATGCCCATATATGTCGTGTACACAACTGTGTGAAGGAATGTGTAAGTCCTTGTAAGGGTGTATGACTTTGAAGAAGTTTCACCTATATGAAGGTGAACACACTTATATAAGTCATATAAATAGTCGTATCCACTACCCGTGCAAGCCCACGGGAACATATTTATGGTCAATTTTGAAAAGCTTTTTAGGGACACAATCATTCACACAACCGTATAATTAACTGTGTCCACTTTAAATATTTACTGTTAAATTGAATCAATTTTATATCAATAATTGATAGGATAAAATGTTGCTTTTTAATATATAATGTTTAAATAAAACTTAAAATTTTGAAGGTAAGAATGTGATCCTTTAAAAAAGTTGAGGAATTAGAGGAAGTAGGATTATTATGAACAATATTGAGTGGAAAAAATCACCTATTATATAAAAAATAAAAAATTTTAAGAGTTAGAATGAATGCTATGATTATATAAAAAATGGAAGGAAAAGAGTTCAAGAAATTCCCTAAGTAGTTAATAGTTTTATGTGTTTGACCTAGTTGAAAGACAATAAAGACCTAAACTTATATAGTACACTTAATCAGCTTGCCTAAGAGTTGATTGGCCGATTGATTACAGCAATTGATCAATTTGAGTTAGATATTCAAACAACTAATTTTTTTTAGTGTTTGGAAGGTCAATTCAACTTCCAATCACTACTTAAGCTTTAGCAAGCAAAATTTTTTTTTTGGATTACTTATATAGGTAAATATATAAAATATTGATCCAAAAGTGATCCTATATGCTATGACGTTATAATTGAATTATAATATTAAAAGTTTAGTATTCTTATAAAAAAGTGATTATTGAGTTTGTATGATTGTTTCCAAAACTGAAGAAGTGAGTTCTTAACAAATTCTTAAGAAAAAGCTTGAAAATTATTATAATGATTTGATATCCACCCATTAAATGAGATTCAATAATTGATTGAATTCTTAAATTTGAATTAAAGAGTGGACCAAAGTTTAAAACGAATGAAAGCATTATAAAATTATAGATTTTCCCTCTCTTTTATTTATAAATTTAAGTGATGCTTCTTTAATTATTTATAATTAGTTAGTTATATCATTTTTTATTGTTTAAGATTTTGTACCTTGAATTTGCTTATACTAATTTATATTTTTGTAATCATATAAAGGTGTTGATTTAATGTTAAGAATTTTAAAAATTATTTTGAGTCAAATAATCTATTTCACTCTGTCATATTATTAAGGGAACCACCATTTATTTTATTGCTAAGAATATATAGAAATAAAAATAATATATTTTATGAAATTAATATATAAATATTAATGAAAATTTAAATCAAACATATTTTCAAATAGTAATTTTTTATATTTAAAATATTTCTTTTATCGAAATATTTAAACTAAAATCAAGTGTCAAAATCTATAATAAATTTTTTAAAAATGATACTCTAAAGACTTGTGTGGTCCTACTATATATTTTTGGTTTTTATTTACTCTTCATGCACTATAAATAAACCAAATAAGAAAAGAAATTAATCAAAAATAAAAATAAAAATAAAACAAATAAATATATTTTAAAAAGCAATAGATATTAATCCCCGTCAACAATGCCAAACTTGATAGTGTTGTAACACGACAACAAAATAACTAAACTTAAAACTATAGCTAATGATGAGCCTAGGTCGATCCCACATAAATTAAATCAAATCACTTTTTTAAATTATATTTATATGTATAAAGGGGGTTTGTTTTGATGCAATTAAGAAAATAAAGTTAAATTGAACTTATGAAAGAAAATAAAATTAAATAGCAAAAAAGTGAGAAAATTGATGAATGATTTCAGAATCTAGTTCTCAGATCAATCTTAGCCCACACAAAAATAAAAAAATTTCATTGTATTATTGTTTTCACACCTGTCTTAGGACTATTGATAGTAGATTAACAATAAGCTTTGTTAACTCTAGTTTTTCCTTAGATCATGTTTAATCAAAATAAGCTCTTTAACTAAACCTAGCTATCGGGTAACCTAGAAAAAGATCTTTAGATTTATTCAAATAGTCGCATTACGAATAAGGAAAATAGATCAATCTAGGTAATAACCACACAAGTTCAAGTTATTTAGCCTATGTTAGGTTATCCTTAATGATTCAACGTCATTAGTTGCCATAAATGAATCCAAAACACAACTATTACATATCATATTTGAGATTCTAGTATTGGGGGTTTATATAAAAACAATCTAATAAAGCATTCAGATCATCCTTACTCAAATACCCAATCCAATAAGCAAAGAATAACACAAACAATCCTTAAAGAGAGAAAGATTCAACAATACACAATGGCGATGTGCTCAAATGCAATACTCAGTGTCGATTTCACCTCCGAAACTTAATAAGGAAGATTAACCCTCCATAGATCCCAAATAGGGAAGCTTTCTGCCTTTTCTCGTGCCTTCAAAACAATTCCCCTTTCTTTGGCCCCCCAAAATATCAATTTACAGTAAAAACTAGGTTTCTGGGTATATGCACAGTTGGGTGCAAGGATGTGCATCCAACTGTGCAACCCAAAAAAATGTGAAGCTCATAAAGGCACATAGTTGGATACACGTTTGTGTATCCAACTTTGTAAGTCCAAAAAGTATCTTCTAATTGTATACACAGTCATGTATCTCCCAGGTCTTACTGAATTGTTGTTCTTCTTGTAATTTCTCATTCAATACTCACCTTAATCCATCTCCTTCTTGGTCAAAAGGTAAATTAAGTTTGAACATCAAGTTGTTGGCTTAAGGAATGTTCTTTTAACCTATTTTTGTTCTTGTGCTTCAAACTTATACATAATTCCAAACATGGACTAAAATGAATATCTTAAGCATTTCACAACAATAATCACTAAGTGTTAAGAAGTGAATGTAATATCCTGCCTCCTAAAATTGTTAAGTAACTATTAGATCAAGTCACAAGAGTTATTTAATTTAAGAATTTACTAGGTGCATTTTATTCATATGCATAATATTCGTATACACATGTGAATCATGATTTAGAAAACATTGCAAGATAGTATATGCACTCAATTGACATATTCCGGGGTATGGAATGAAAATGAATGTGATATTAATATGCATTCTAAATGTTTTGCATTTTGATTTACCAATAACATGAATTGATGGATTATAATTAGTGAATTGGGAATTTATTATTACAATGAGTAATTGATGAGGTGATATATGCTTCTAGTTTAAGAAAAATGTTAAAGAGCAAGGCAAATTGATACATGGGAATTTAGGTTGATTAGGCCTATGAAATGATGACATGTGACATTGGGAATAAGTGAAAAATGGCTCAGTTAAATGGATGCCAAGTAGCTTGAGTATAATTGTGACAAGTGGCCCTTTAACATTGTGACAGATGGCACCTTAGACTTGTGACATGTGGAGCAATAGAATGGTGACATGTGTAGCTTTACAAATGATGAAATATGTAGCCTTACAATTGGTGACATGTGTAGCCTTACAATTGGTGACATGTGTAGACTTATAAGTAGTAATATATGGAGGATTAAATGAGTTACATGTGGAGCCTAAAGTAAGTGACACATGGGGAACCAATAAAATAGTAACATATGGACCAATAAAAGGATGACATATGTACTAATAAAATGGTGATAAATGGACCAATGGAATAAGTGACATGTGGTTTAGCTAATTAGATGACAAATGGCATGAGTACATGAGTGAAAAGTGGCCTAGGAAACCAAATGACAAGTGGACCAAGCATTAAGTGACAATTGGAAGCATGTGAAGAAGACATATGGCATAGCTTTCCATTTGACAAGTGTCCCACCTCTTCACCACACATTTGTACCCCACGAATTTTTCACTAGAAAGATCATCTTCCTTCATGTTTTTGGTCTTATGTTTCCTCCTTCAATCCCTCACCACCAACTTCCTCACACCACCTCCCAAAACCTTGAGTTTTGTCAACTTTAGTAGTATACATCTTGTGATTGGAAATCCTTTGTATTCCATCTTACTCTTGGAGTATATTTGAATACTTGAGAGGCTTGATAATTGAGGAGACTTTGGTTGAACAAGTAAGTGATTTATTGCCCTATTATGTTATATGTTAGCATAACATACATGAAGATTGATTGGAGATCAATTGCATGTAAGGTTGATGATGAAGTATGTTGGAATACGTTAGATGGAGTATTTTCACTAAACATACTTTTGTATTTCAAACATATCTTGATCTTTAGGTATCCAAATGGGATGATTTTTAATTTATATTAAACTAGATACATATGGCTACAATTTTTATAAGGAATAGAGTTCTAATTCTGTCTCTAATAAATTTAGCTTAAAGCTGAGAACTATGTGTTGTCGTGGTATGAGAATAGTCTGTAGTATTTTGGATATAACTTATAGAATACTTATCCAAACCACATGAGTTTACTGTTATTAGAACCTTAAGACATATAGGAACATCTTTTTAGAATAATTTATTGCCTAAATACCTCATTTTATATGTCAAAAGGTCCATGCAAAACTGACCTAAAAATCTGCCTTGAGAAAAATCTGGAAAATTAGAGCTGTAAGTCGAAATTTTGGTTTCAATTTCATCTTCCTCTTTCGACCTATTTTACATATATTTAGGGCATGAATTTGAAGAAAATAAAATAATGAAAGTTGTATATATAGGCCTTAACTTGATCTCTGTTAAAGTGTCTTGGTAAAATAGTAACTAGAGCTTGAGTTATGCTTGTTTTCCTAATACTGCTTGTGACAGACCCCTGTGCAAAAACCTTATATTATTTCCTAATTTTTGGGGACTTTAGAGATCGAATTAATCAAAGTATAAAACATAAAAAATGATTATTGATTTCTTATTAATTCCTATGTAAAACATTTTGTCCAGAAGATATTTTGATAAATAGATTTAGTTAATTGAAGTCATAACTGAAAGAATAGATTGTTTTGATGAGGTTGAGTTCAAATCTGGAAATTTTGATTTTTTAAAGGAATAAATGAGTTCTTTTAATGAAAGCATGATCTTAAGAACATGAGAAATGTGTATAAGGTATGGATGAATGAGCATTGAAAATATATGGTATTTATGAATGAGAGTTGGGTGAATGTATGAGTATATGTTGCTGGAAGAATTTTGGTGAATATATAGATTTAGCTTGCTAAAATTTCAGATGTAAAGTACCAATTGTGTGTGTATTATAAAGAGCTTTTTTATCATGAAATATGTTCAAGGATAAGTGTAAGATCTGAGTTGATAATGATATAAAGATGTTCTCATGAATGTAATGTGATTCAAAGTATGTAAGTGATGAATTGGGAATGATTGAATGAGAACTAGGAAATTGTGTGAGTGTATAATCCTAGGAAAAAGAGTGATAAATATGTGAGTGATAAATTGAGAGTGATCAAGTGTAATAAGGCATAAACCTAATTGCAAACTAGATGATGCACAAACCATAATGAATGTATAAGTATGATTTGTGAATAAAATTTCATGCCCGGAACAATCAATTGAGCATGCATTAAACATGATACGTATACATATGTAACCTTGAGCATTCATTTGATTGATTAATTAGTAATGTGTGAATGTGAGAATTGTTTGATTTAAAGGCACACTTCGACCAACACCATCCAGAAATTTTCGACACGTCAAGGCAATTCCTATCTGGAGTGTACTGTAAGTTAACCTAGTTTTGTAAACTCAAATATTTATGTTTCTATTGGAATTGTATGTATAGTGGTGATCTAGATGTGAGTTTTTGATTGGTAATGTGTTCTGCTCAAATTATATTAATTAAACTTAATTCCTTTATATTGAATTGATCGTACTATATATGTGATATTACTGATTCCGGACAATTGATTGTCCGAGGAGTTAGATATTCGGGATTGTATTGGGAGTGTTTGTGATTTGAATGTGAATAAGGAAATTGAATGCTCAACTATTTGATGAATGCTAGACTTAGATATAATGAACTGTGAAAATTAAATGTGTTCATTGACTTAAAGTGATTGATGATATATTATGTGAACTATGTTACTCCATTATATGATGCATGTTCACATAAAGGAATTGTAACCGGAGCAGCGAATGTGAAAAGAGCTTTAAGCTCAATTATGCAGATCAGAGCCTCGTGCTCAAAGATTAATGAGTCTGATATCCACAACAAATATGGGATAGTACTGAAAAGAGCTCGATATCCACAACAAATTGGGGACGGTGAAATTGGTACTCGGTCACAACAAAGTTAAAATGGAATGAGTCTCATTTGCTTTTGCATTTGTATCTTTAAATGTGTTTATAATATTGATTGCAAATGAATGTTGAACTATGTTGTGTTGATATTGAGAAATGCTTATGAATTTGATGGTGATATGAAGAATTGTGATAAATGAATGTTATTTTCTGAAATGATTATATGATATTCTTGCATTCAGAATGTACTTCTGGAATAAATTAAAAAGTGATTATACTTTTAAATGCAAATTGTAGAATATGAGTTATAGCTCTGAATGAAGCGTTACTTTGATTGAGCCGAATGTTATTCATTGATATATATGTGTCCTATTTAGAATGAACACATCGATGATGGTTCACTCACTGAGTTTGTAAACTCACCAAACTTGCACCATTGTTTTTCAGGTTCAGGAGAAATCTAGCTAGTCTAGTTGAAGTAACTTCTGCATTTGGATATGGGTCAATGTCGGGATCAGTTGTACCTACAAATGTCTTAGTTATGCTATATAAAGGATTGTATCTCTTAACTGTTGTATAATGGATATGTGAATTTTGGAAATGCAATGACATTTGAGACTGTATATGTTTGTGAATAAAAATGGAACAATATGATTATTGGAATGTTTTATGATATGTGCGATGAATTAAAAAGTAAGAAAAAAGAATTAATTTAACTGTCTTAACGTGCCATTTTCATAGAGTTGTTCTTGAATATCCTTCGATATGTTGGGTATATGCTCTATGAGAGTGGCATGTTACAGCAAATGTATAAACAATTAAACACACATGGTTGACCTTTTTATGATAGTTAATATTTTAATAACCGCAAGTGCATGGCGTAGTTGTAGCTAGTACTGACAAATACAAGTCGATCCCATGAATGAATACTAGTAATTACCCATTCCCTATTATCTAGACTAAGGATTGATTTTATATTTTTAATAAAAAGAAATAAAAACCAAAATAATTAAAGAAATAGGAAATGATAATGAATGCAAAGACAGTGGAATTCATTTAGAAAACTATTGTTATCAGAAATTAGTATCTAGGTTCAAATCCCCTTCAAACCTTAACAGATTGATCTTTTATCTTGCAATTGTTTTGTTGATGAATTGAACCATGGACACTCCTATGGTATGCTAATAAACGACCTTGAGTCTACTAACAACTAATCTTGAGGTTTTTAATAGAATTACTCGGGTTTAATCTTATAGGATTGCGTTACCGATTTATAAATCGCTCTATTAGGTTTGAACCTAATATGGAAGAATTATGTCATCCTATCTATAGGGTTGCAAATGGTAGATCCATTCACACTAGGATTTCTCTATCCCTACATATGAAATCAGATTATGATCTAATATTCTTGGGTTATTAGAACATAAATAAAACGCGTAATCAAATCACAATATATTAAACAACCAATTGAATTAATAAAAGAATCAAATAATATCAAAGTACTAAGATTAGGTTTATCTAACCTGAATTCTAACTTGACATTTAGTTACATATTATCGAATACGAAATCAAATGTGCATAAATAAAAATATGAATAAAAAATTATGGGTTAAGAATTCTAAATCTCTCTAATTGTCTTCTATCGAATGTTTTTGCGATGTAAAGGCTTGATCTTATATTTCGATGGATCTTTTGATGATTTCTTCATTTTTCTTGCTTCTTTTGACCAAAATCTGCCCTTCTGGACATTCTCTACGTCTAAAAATCACCTCACAGAGTCTTCAGTTCTAATTTGCCTCTGAAATGTTAAATTTATATAAAATTCTAAGTTTTTAAGTTATGCCCGGTGCCTTACACGACCGTACATTAGACCATGCATAATTAGAATTCACCGAGTACCCCAAAAATACAAGGGAGTACAAAATTGCATGACCATAGATTCCTTCCAAATTGCTGATTTTTTATTTTAATACCCTGTTTTTGCTCGAATTTTTCTTCTTTAAGTCTGTGAAGGTAGTTATCACCTATAAACACACTTAAAGCACATTAAGTATGAAATATACAACAAAAGTACAAAATATCAAGCAAGAATACAATAAATATTTGGTAAAAATATAGTCAATTAGCCATCTATCAACATTTCAGGAATTCTATCAATACCCTTATAGTCATGAAAATAGTTCCATTTTCCATGCCAAACAACAACCAAAGGCGTATATGGATGACTGTTATTGTAGAGGGAGGCTCGTGGAAGTTTTTATTGTAATCAATTAAAGGGTAAAAATTCTAGCCTCCAAGGACCCATAAAGAGATACATCCATCTTTGGAAAGAGTTATGCCCGGTAGGTATAAGAAGAATAAGCAAAACTATAAAGATGAAACATGAACCAAAGAAAGTGAAGAATCCTTATAGGCTATCATAGAAAGGGCAATTCTAAATATATGAAAAATATGGAAATGGTGATCATAATAAGAGAAGTTGTAAATTTGGTCCAGATGGAGTTGAGGTTTGTTATTTAACATAAATTTGTAGTTTATCTGTTTTTTGATAACTGCTAATAAATATGTCAATATTGGACAGTCATATGGGTATAATGAAGTTCCAACAGTAACAAAAATTTACAATAAATAGTCTTTTGAAGTTGGTGGAGTTAAGGTTAGCAAACAATCTTCTGAAGTTGGTAGAGTTGAGTTTAGTAGACAGCCTTCTGAAGTTGGTGGAGTTAAGGATAGTTTGACACAATTGTTAGTTATCATATATTATTATTCATGTATATTATTCTTCTTTTATGTGTTATTTAAATGAATAATTTATTATTTTAACCTTGTTTATAATCGTCATTTATAGCTCCATCTCCACCATTGATAAGAAATAGAATATTTAGATTAGTTGATCCAAACACATTTCAGCTATCATTCCAACTAAGAGGTTTTAGGTGGAAGGGAGCCCTAAGTATCACATCACAACAATTACAATAATGAGCTTCCAAAACAAGATTTGTTAGAAATTCAAACCAATAAGCTTCTAACATTTAATTCTGAATTCAACAAAGGGATAGAGAATTCTAGCTGGATGCATTATCTTTTGGGTGCATAGTTGTTAATTTTGTATATAATTCTAGTTGGATTTAATTTTGTTTTATAGTGAATTATGTTTCGCAATTCTAGTTTATAGGGATTTCTAGTTGGATCCATTTTGTATATATATGGATCCATTCTATTTATTTTGTTCACATATGGTTATATCTACTTTAAAGTATCTTAGGAACATTTTGGTTGGATCCATTATAATTTAAAACTGCAACATTGTAGTAGAATGATATAGTATAATTGTAATATTATATTGTATGAATCTCAGCTATACAAGTTTACGAATGTCAAAGTTACAGGCTTACAAATTTGTGATTATCAAATACTTTATATGCTTATCAAATGAAACTTTGCATATTATTTTTTTATGAATGCCTTTTTAAACATATTGTCATAATTTGAACTTTATTTTGAATATAATTAGATATGTACTTACATATAAATAGAGTAACTAAAATATATGATGTACAATATAAGTACTTCTTACATTATCCCCATATATAGACACCATTCTTAATATATGAATTCTTATAAAGCACATCACATTAGTCTTATGATTTCAATAGTGAGAAACACATAACAACAACACGTATCACCGAGGAAACAATAATAATATGTGTCACTAATATCTTCTTTAACTCGTTTTATCATTCATAACATGTTCAATTCATACTCCATTTGCTTTATTTTTTTCATCCAACTCAATTTGTTCCTTCTTTTACTCCTTATTTGGCCTTCTAACAACTCGAAGAAAATTTGAACTAAACCAGCCAAACTTGATGGAAAGGATCTCGTACACCTTATCTTCAATTGTCCTTTTATAAATCAATGTTAATCAGTTCTTTAACTTAACATTTCATTCAACAATCTTTGAATAACATGAAAAACCCTATTTAGAAAGGGGTTGTCATGCTAACGAAAGAACTTATAACTCCGAAACCTTGTAAGCATCACCAAAATAGACGCTAACACATTGATTCTAGTTTTATTCCTATATTGAGTATCATAACAAATTATTCTTACTAACCTAATAATTTGGGCAACCATAAAACCTATGGCTAGAATTTTTTGCTCACTCTATAAAGTCCTTAAACAACCGATAAATGCATATAAGCATTGAATGCTACCTAAAGAACAACTATTAGTTCAAGACCTAGAAAATGACATCTCCAATCCTAATAACTTTATTTGTCAATTATACGCCATAACATAACCAAACAATAACAAAAAAACATGACCATATATTAACTACATGGAAATAACCATCAATCACTAACAAATTAATATCCTATTAATAATGTAAACATGAACTTTTATCAATGACATTGTTAATTATTGTTTACAAATTGTAAAGGAGAAAAATTAGGAATTCATTCTCTTCATTTAGGAGAAAACAAATATGGGCATTTATTCTACTTTTATTCCTATATTGAGTATCATACAAATTATTCTTACTAACCCAATATTTTGGGCAACCATAAAACCTATGGCCAGGATTTTTCTCACTCTATAAAGTCCTTAAACAACCGGTGAATCCATATAAACATTGAATGCTAGTTGAAGAACAACTATTAGTTGAAGACCTAGAAACTAAGATCTTCAATCCTAATTACTTTATTTGTCTATTATACGCCATAACATAACCAAACAATAACAAGAAACATAACCATATATTAACAACATGGAAATAACCATCAATCACCAACAAATTAATATCCTATTAATAATGGAAACATGAAATTTTATCAATGACATTGTTAATTATTGTTTAGAAATTGTAAAGGAGAAAAGTTAGGAATTCATTCTCTTCATTTAGGAGGAAACAAATATGCGCATATCTCAACATTCACCTTACCAATATTTAATACATCACAACTTTTAAATGCCAAAACTGATCCAATCTTACAATCCTAACACTTTCTCACTATATTAGAGATTCATTTCTAGCATCTACAGATCCAGAAGTGAAAGATATCAATAATTAAAAAAAACACTAATCTTGACTGGAACTATATGATAAAGTTATACCTTTCCCTGGAACAATTATAACAAGTGTTGCTTTATAATGGTGAAAGCAATACTCACTCACACTTCCATGCAAAACACTATAGGAATATACAATACGAGACAATATAGGAACATTATATAAAAAGAAAAGAAAAGAAAAGAAGAGAGTGAATGAGTGAATAGAAATACCTTTGAACTAAGCTTCTGCCTCTCGTACCTATAACAACACATTATCATATAAATAAAAAATTCCAACTATAAGAAGTTAAATAACAGAAACTTCAAAGGTGGAAGTTTATATATTACTTCACAAGAGAATGAAGATACCTCAACTGGAGCAACTGGAGAACGAAGTCGTACATGGAAACATTAGGGGGTAAACTAGTATCAAAGATAATAACATAGGTCATCTTAGACATTTTGCTAAACATTAATGGGGCAGATTGGACCTTTTATCTTTTTATTTTTTATTTATGCTTCCAAATTTAGTATCAAAATTTTATTTGGTTGAGTTTTAATTTCTATTTTTGGCTTTATTTTACTTCAACTTTCATAAGTTATAAAAAATCATTAAATTAGTTTTTATTTTATTTTTATCATAATCTAATTTTACTATTAACTAAACATATATTATTTAATTATTTAATAGTAATTACTAATAAGAATAATAACTAATACAATTTAATTATTTTATCTACTGTAATTTTATAATTACATAATAGATAGTTTTACTTAAAATTATTTATTTTAAATAAAAATAATAAATATTTATTATTATTTATAAATATTTATAAGAGTTTACAACAAAATTATTACTTGATTAATTTATTTCTAAGTTTTATTTAATATTTAATTATTATTAATAAAAGGATAATACATTGGCCAAAACGTTTGTTTTTGTTTAAAATTAAAAATTAGAAAAAGAGAATTAAAATTAAAATGAAGTCAAACTACCCTAAACATTTTACAAAACGCTTAATTGTGTGGGATTGAATGAGCGGTTTGGTTGGAATTAATACAAGAGTGGTATATATATGTGTTGATAACATGGGATAGTTTTCAAGGTAGCTTTCATGTCTTTTTTGGTAAGAATAAGATAAGATGAGAAATAGAAACCAAGCTTTATTGTAAAGTGAGATCTTCCATATTGTCAAAACTTCATGCAAGAACATTCTCTCACTAGTTTGATTAATCAAAGTGTTTAGGAATTATCGATTAAATAAATGAAATTTTCTTACATGATATGCACCCCTATCATAAAGTAGAGGTTTGCTTGTGTATCAACTGTCAATAAAGCTTATTTGTTCTTTATATTTAACTTATGTAAATATAATATAGAAGATAGTAATATTTAGACCCACGTACATATATATGGTAGTTATACATACAAATGTTTGTTAAATTCTTGTTGAGAGGGCCATGAGATTACTAACAAACTTTAAATTTATTGGATAGAATGTGCTTAAGTCTCAAATTTTCTCAAGGAATCACTTATATAAGTTTATAAAGTCTCTTGCATGTCTAAACCATATATTTATTTAGAAGTTGCTTTATTTCTTCCTATTATTTTACACATAATCGAATCCTCATTTTCCTTGTCACTAACTAATAAATGGTAATAGGGATTCTATTGACTTTGCATATACAAATGTGCGTGTATATTTGTTAGTGGCATATCATGGAAGTCCTTTGAAGTTGAAGTTTTGCATACATTCTTAGAATCTAAGGTGTGTTTATTTTTCAGTTGAACAATACATATTTTGTAATAGCAGTTAATAATGAAACTAAGTTGGAAGAATACTTTATTTTAATATGAGGTTATTAATTTAATTTTGATATATGACTTTATTTATTTTTATAGATAAATAGAGGAAAGTTTGGGTACTCATGATATTTCAACCTCCTCATGAATATTTGATGATCCAAATTGAGCTTATGTTAGATTGTTTTCTATTATGAAGAACTATACTATTTATTTATATTGCAACAAACATATGAAAGGTGGGAAAACATTTAGCTGAGATCAAAGGTGATATAGAATCTTGTAAGAAAATTAGTCATAATATAAAATGAAAAATGAAAATTTCACTTAAAGAGTATTAGAATGAAAAAGAAAGAAAGCAAAGACTGAACTACAAAATTGATAGTGAAAGATATTTTTGCAGTGGTTAGGATGATACCGACAATGTTAAATGTGGTATTCCTACCCAGTAAGAAAGGATTGTTGCAACTTATGTAAGGAAGAGAAAAACATAGTTGTCTAACTCTTTTGCTTTACGAACAACTCTTAGAGCTAAACCTTTAATTCATATTATATTTTAATCTAAATGTAACATCTCATTATCCCATGATTAGGGTTAGAACCCTAGGATGCTACATATGAGAGTTTATTGCGAATTTAGAAGTGCATTTCATGCATTATTTGGCATACACATACACATGAATAATGTTGTCACTCATAAAAATAATTGTACATGTATTTATTGACATTTTTCTAGTATAAGTGATTTTTAATGTGATTAAAGTGTGAATTATGGATTAATTGTCTTAAAAATTGAATTAGTCTGAATTAGAATTTAATTTTGTATTTTTGGAGACATTTCGAAAATTTTTGAATATTTTGAGTATTTTTAGACTACGAAAAATATAGAAATAAGAGACAAATAGAAGTATGACTAATGGACTAGTAAATGTGTGACAATTGGGCAAATTAATGTGTGACATGTGGACCTATAGATAAGTGACATTTTGTAGCCTCACATGGAGGACACATGTCGTACATGCAATGGTGACACATGACAATGTATCTTGGAGACATCTAAGTCACGTTTTTTATTAGGCAAGGAAGATTTCTGCAACTCTTTTCTTTGGCTTCGCCGAAATTCTGCATCACCAAAAACCTTTCTTCTTGTTTATCCATCACCGAATACTAGCTTGTTCATTTGTCTTTGGTGTTTGCTTAATACACCATGCAAAGTCTACAACTATTTGGGGTTTTCGATTGTTGTTGAAATCCCTCATTTGCTTTTCCCCCCCATTTCTGGAATATTATTGAAGAGAGTGAAGCTTAAGACAAGTAAGTTATGCTTTGAGTTTTATGTAGTGTAAATGACTTTTGATGATGTTTTCATGTTTGAAAATGGATGCATACATAAATGGTGTAGCAAGATGATTGGATGCATGCATGAGTGGTATAGGAAGAAGCAATTTCTAAGATATAAGTAAAGTGATGAAGGAGTTAAATCAGTAGAAAATGTGAAGAAAGTGTATAGAGGATTGTGATAATTGAAGTTAAATGAAGATTAGTGAAGTAAAAGTATGAATAGGTTCTATTTTTGTGTTGTGATTATTCATGAACTTATGAATTGGGTATAGAGATTACTGAACTAAAAATTGAGGTATAACTAAATGATCAACGTGAAAGGATAGAGAAATGATAGAGAAGAAATCGAATATTGACAATGAATTGTCCTAGAGTATGTTATATACAGTTTTTTTACTGAACATACATCTGTATTTCATCCATAACTTGATTTGTGAATATGCAAATTAGATGGATTTTAATTTAGAGTACACTAGAGACACATGGCTACATTTTTCATGCAGGAATAAAATTTGAATTCTGTCTATAAGAGACTTAAAATTTGGCTTGAAATTGAGAATTGTGTGCTGTTGAGGTATAAGAATAGTATAGAGTATTTTGATTATAACTTGCACTATACTGAACCAAAATGTATGAATTTGATTTCATTAGAAACTTAAGACATAGAGGAACATTTTATTAGAAGAAAGTGTTACCTAAAAACTTTTTTTCTAGGTCAAAAATGGAAAAAAAGAAGAAAGAAAACACAATAGGTCACGATCGTGTATCTACACGATCGCGACTCTGCAGAGAAGAAGAAAAGTTGCAATCATGTACAGGCACAATCACGACCCGAGAGGCTTTATAAAACGATGATTTTTTGGATGTCTTTTTCAACCTAATTCAAGTAAGGATGTTTCCATATGAGGCATGTAGGTTTAAATGAGCTCTTAAATGAATTTAATTGATGTCGAACGAAGGGATTAAAGTGAGTAAAGAGTATTAGAGATAAAAGAATGTTTGGAAGGTGTTGAAATTACTTATAAAGAGTATTAAAGAAACATAGCTGAGAAATTGTCATTGAATATGCATGATAAAAGATACATTCATAAATATATTTATGACTGATTATTTTTATGAAAATGCACATAAGTGACATATAAATGTATATGATTGAATATAAAGGAGTACGTCTAGCGACCGCTTCCAGACATTGTTAGGACTTCAAGGCAATAACCTAAAGGGAGCATTTGTGATTCAACCTATATGATCTTCTTAGGATTGACTGATTAATTATGTTTAACTTCCAATTATTGAACTGTTTGTGATCTGTATATGAATTTCAGACTTTAAAGGTCCGAGGAGTTTGATATTCGAGAATGTGTTGGAAGTGTTTTATTTGCATCTGAAATTTTGAATGATATCTGTTTGCTACTAAACTCTGATTGATTTCTGAATACTTAACAAAAGTTGAATGCCAGACTAAGGTCTGATGAATATAAGATTTTGTCTGTACATCATATGTGAATGCTATTCATGGCATATTCTATTATATGATGCATTTCATTAAATGCATGATCAGTTAGAGGTGTTGTGATCAGAGTAGCCAGTTTGATAGATCTTTAAGCTCAAAATTTTGCACGTAGAGATTTGCTCCATGATTTCTGTATCTGATTGAGCCCAATAGGCCAGTATCTGTATCTGTATCTGAAAGGTACTCGGTCACAACAAATAATAAAGAATATGGAGTCTCATGTGCATCTGCATTGGTATATTTTTTATTATGAAATATATGCTTTTGAAATCTTTATAGAAGTTGTGATGTTAAGGTGATATGCCATGATAATGTGTTTGATTTGGTTGTTCAAGTTCTGAAAGAATGTATGTGATGTGTATGACATTCATTATGTCTTATTATGTTGGAAAATGTTGTGAAATTAGTTGGTTGTATAATATGTGTGTGTTTGCCTGGAGTGAGATCATTAATGATGGTTCGCTTATTGAGTTCTCAAAACCCATCCAAAATTACAACATTGATATTTTCAGGTACGAGACAGGAGACCTAGATTTCTAAAATCTTCTATAAGAACATTTTTTCTAAAAAGATATGGCTCAAAAGTCTGTCCGCTGGCATTTAAGGAGTTGTAGTTGTTTTTAAATAGTTTACTTATATCATATAGAACTTGTGTATAAAGGTTGTAAATATTGGTTTTAATGTCTTCTATGTAAACCTTTATAAATGAAATGAAGACATGAGGTTTTTAAGTACTTTTGTTTTCTTTATGATGCCATTTAAGAGATTAGGTTTGATCAAGCATACCACTGTCATAGGATATGTACTTGAATATCCTCGAGATGTTCGAGTAGGTACTCTATGGTAGTAGGGTGCTACAAAATTTTTAGTATTAGAGCATGGTTTAGCATCCATAGGGACATATAAGGACATTTATACATGATATTGAGTGAGAGATGATAGTAATCACAACTATTTTTGTTATAGGTCATCTGCTATAGGAGATCAAATTGGAGAGTTAGTTGACATAGAGTCTATAGGAGCCAATAGGGAGTCTCCTGTACCTAATTTTGCAAAAATACCTCCGAGAATTCTAGAGAGGCGAGAAAGAAGATACGATAAGTTGAGAAAATAGGGGTGTGGACTTCTACAAAAGTACAAACCCTGTTGAAGTGAAAGGGTGGTTAGAGAGAACTGAAAGAGTGTTCGAGCAAATGGACTGTGAGGCTGATGAGAGATTTGATTATGCAGTCTCACTACTACAAGGTCCAGCATACCAATGGTGGAAGACTATTCCAGGCAGTAACACTAGACCTTGTAGTTTGACTTGGGAAGATTTTCTAAGGGTGTTTCGAGAGAATTATATGCCTAAGATTTATCTGGACAGAAAGATGAAATAATTTATGGATCTGAAGTAAGGCAAAATCATAGTGGCAAAGTATGAGATAAGATTCAATGAGTTAATGAGGTATGCTACTGCATTGACCCCAACTGAGGAAGACAAACGTAGACGATTTGAGGACGGGTTGAGCATGGAAATCAGAACAAGGCTAGCTCTTTCTAATTTGGGTAGTTTTACGGAACTATAAGTAGCCTTAATCAAAATTAAGCAATTGTTAAAAGATGGTCAGGGAGAATACAGACAGGAGTTTAGAGGGAAGAGGCAGGTTGAATATCAGGCTTATTCTTACAGAAGCTTCAGTAAACATCAAAACAGATTGTCTATTCTAGACTAGATCGAGACAATCAGGGTTTAGACCAAGAGGTGGATTTGTTCAGACTAGTATAGGTAGAGGATTAGTGTTAAGAGGGTAGTCACAACAGATACCGGATTGTGAACGTTTTGGTAAGAAGCATGGTGGTCAGTGTTGGAGGTTATCAGGAGCTTGTTTCTGTTATGGCTTTGTAGAGCATCAGATTAGAGATTGTCCCAAGACTTTAGGACCACAATATGTAATGAGAGGAGGAATATTAACAGAGACAACTGTACAATAGAGTAGAGCTATCAGATCTATACATAGAGGCAGAGGTAAAGGCAGAACTCAGTCGGCAGGGCCAAGTGTCAGGACCGAGGTGCGAAGTAATCAACTACAGTCTTAAGCCAGGGTCTACGCCATTACCAGACAGGAGGCAAATAACTCCCCAGATGTGGTAACAGGTGTGTTGAGTGTTTTTAATTTTGAAGCATTTACATTGGTAGATCCAGGGTCGATACATTCATTCATCGCACCGCATCTGGCATCTAGACTGCATTGTAAGAGAGAAATGTTGTGGTATAGTAGGGAGTACTATAGTAATTGGTGAGGTATGTAAGGGTGGATAGTTCGAATTGATCAGGCTGAGTTAGAAGCTGATTTGATTGTATTGCAGTTAAAGGAAATAGATATTATTCTAGGCATGGATTGGCTCACTACTCGTAAGACGGTGATGAACTGTTATACTAAGGAGGTAGTTCTTGAATCCCCTAATTAGCCGAGAATGGTATTTCGAGGAGTTAGTTAGGCAATGCCAGCCCGACTAATTTCATTCATGAGTGCTTTAAGATTAATCCAAGGTGGATGTGAGGCGTATCTAGCCTACATAGTTGATAACCAGAATGAACTAACCATTTAGGATATTCCTATTGTTAATGATTTCCTACATGTGTTTCCTGCTCAACTACTTGGTTTACCCCCAGAAAGGGAGACAGAGTTTACTATTAATCTTGTTCCAGGTACCACTCCTATATCAATTCCTCCATATAGGATAGGACCTATGGAACTGAAGGAATTGAAGACCCAGTTACAGGAGTTGTTGGAAAAGGGTTTTATTATACCCAGTGTATCACCTTGGGGAGCTCCGATGTTGTTCGTAAAAAATAAGGATGGGACTTTGACGTTGTGTATTGATTATTGGCAGTTAAATCGGGTAACAGTTAAGAATAAGTACCCATTGCTGAGGATTAATGATTTACTTGATCAGTTACAGGGAGCTGAGGTATTCACAAAGTTAGATTTGAGATCAAGATATTATCAGTTGAAAATAGCTAAGGTTGATGTAACAAAGAGTATATTTCGAACAAGATATGGGCACTTCAAATTTTTGGTGATGTCGTTTGGATTGACTAATGCCCCGGTAACTTTTATGGCCTTGATGAATAAGATATTTCAACCTTTTTTAGATCGCTTTGTGATTGTGTTTATTGATGATATTTTGGTGTATTTGAAGGGTAGAGAGGAACATGCAGAACATTTGAGGTTGTTTCTACAGATAATGAGGGAGAAATAGTTGAATGCCAAGTTCAATAAATGTAAATTTTGGCTTGATCAAGTAGTATTATTAGGTCATATTATATCTAGACACGGCATACAAGTAGACTTGAAGAAAATAGAAGCAATGATAAATTAGGAAACTCCAAGAAATTTGACTGAGATCTGGAGTTTCTTAAGATTAGCTGCTTATTACAGAAGGTTTGTCGAGGGGTTTTCACTGATCTCAACCCCTTTGACAAAACTTCTGAGAAAGAATGTACCTTTTAGATGGAATGATGATTGTCAAAAAAGTTTTGAGGAACTGAAACATCAGTTGACTATAGCACCGGTGTTGACTATTCCTTCGAGAACTGGTGGTTATGTAGTATACAGTGATGCTTCGTGTCAAGAATTGGGATGTGTGTTGATGTAGTATGGCAAGGTGATAGCCTATAGATTGAGACAATTAAGGTCTCACGAGATGAACTATCCAGTACATGATTTAGAACTTGCCGCTATAGTATTTGCTTTAAAGATTTGGAGACACTACTTGTATGGTAAAACTTTTCAGGTATTTACTGATCATAAAAGTTTAAAATATCTGTTAAGTCAGAAAGAATTGAATATGAGATAGAGACGATGGATAGAGTTGTTAAAAGATTGTGATTGTACAATTGAGTATCATCCTGGCAAAGCTAATGTGGTAGCTGATGCATTAAGCAGGAAATCCAATAGTAATGTAGCTCAAATACAATTATCGAGGTTTCCTAACCTAGTTCAATTAAGAGCATTGAATGTTGAACTGAAATTGGGACAAGATGAAACATTGATATCCATACTAAAGTTGACACCGATGTTGCATGATAGAATTAGAAGAGCTTAGAATAAAGATCCTGAAATGGTGAAACTGATTGAGAAGATTAGGATGAATACAGATTCTGAATTTAAATTGAGAGATGAAACATTATAGTTAAAGCAGAGGTTGTGTGTGCCTAATGTAGGTGAATTGAGAAAGGAAATTCTAGAGGAAGCGCATGCAGTAGCTTATGCTATGCATCCTGGTACTACCAAGATGTATAACACGTTGAAGCAACATTTTTGGTGGCCAGGGATGAAAAAGCAAGTGGTTGAGTATGTGGCTAGGTGTTTGACTTGCCAATAGATTAACGCAGAGCATTAAGCTCCAATTGGTAAGCTACAATCATTGCCTATTCTAGAGTGGAAATGGGAGAGAATCACGATGGATTTTATTATG
This sequence comes from Erythroxylum longipes, assembly GCA_027563885.1. Classification (NCBI taxonomy): domain Eukaryota; kingdom Viridiplantae; phylum Streptophyta; class Magnoliopsida; order Malpighiales; family Erythroxylaceae; genus Erythroxylum; species Erythroxylum longipes. The sequence continues at coordinate 4,784 of JAOQMS010037817.1, read as the reverse complement.
GGCTTACTGAGGACTCTGAGGCAACATGATGCCATTTGGTCATTGTTAATAGATTGACCAAATCGGCTCATTTCTTGCCAGTAAGGGAGAATAACTCACTAGATCAGTTTTCTCGGAGATATGTGAATAAAGTAGTGAGATTAAATGGGGTTCTAGTGTCTATTGTGTCTGACAGAGATCCCAGATTTACCTTAAGATTTTGGGATAGCTTACAGACAGCTTTGGGTACGAGGTTGAACTTCAGTACTGCATTTCATCCTCAAACAGATAGCCAAAGTGAGGGGATAATCAAGACTATTGAGGATATGCTTAGAGCATGTGTATTAGAGTTTCAAAGAGCTTAGGATTAGTACATAGCTTTGATTGAATTTGCTTATAACAACCACTACCACAACAGTATTGGAATGGCACCTTATGAGGCATTGCATGGTAGAAAATGTCGATCGCCTCTTTATTGGGATGAGGAAGGTTTGAGAATGATAAAAGGCCCTGAATTGATACAAGATACTATAGATAACGTAAAACTAATCCAAAGCTGAATAAAAACAGTACAAGATAGATAGAAGAGTTATATAGATCAGCACAGAAAGGATATGGAATACAGTGTAGGAGAAAAGTATTTTTGAGAGTCTCCCTTTGGCGAGGAGTGTTGAGATTTGGCAAGAAGGGCAAGTTGAGTCCTAGGTACATTGGTCTTTATTAGATTATAGAGAGGGTAGGACAATTGGCATACAGATTAGCCTTACCGAGTGAAATGTCTCAGATACACAATGTTTTTCATGTGATCATGGTTAGGAAGTATAGATCTGATCCGATGCATATATTACTGGCTCAAGAGATTGAAATTGCTAGTAATCTGAGTTATGTTAAGGAGCCAGTCAAGATAGTGGGATATCAAACAAAATAGTTGAGGAATCAAAAAAATTCCATTGGTTAAAGTCCTATGGAAAAATCACTTAAATGAGGAAGCAACTTGGGAAACAGAAGAGCATATGAGAAAGCAATATCCCCACCTGTTTCATGAATCAAGTAAGAATTTCAGGAAAGAAATTTTTTTAAGGAGGGGAGAATTGTAACATCCCATTATCCCATGATTACGGTTAGAACCCTAGGATGCTATATATGAGAGTTTATTGCGAATGTAGAAGTACATTTCATGCATTATTTGGCATACAAATACATATGAATAATGTTATCACTCATGAAAATAATTGTACATGCATTCATTGACATTTTCATGTATAAGTGTTTTTTAATGTGATTAAAGTGTGAATTATGGATTAATTGTCTTCAAAATTGAATTGATGTGAATTAGAATTTAATTTTGTATTTTTGGACACATTTCGAAAATTTATGAATATTTGGAGTATTTTTAGACTGGGAAAAATATAGAAATAAGAGACAAATAGAAGTATGACTAATGGACTAGTAAATGTGTGACAATTGGGAAAATTAATATGTGATATGTAAGTCACGTTTTTTGTTAGGCAAGGAAGATTTTTGCAGCTCTTTTCTTTAGCTTCACCGAAATTCTCCATCACCAAAACCCTTTCTTCTTATTTATCCATCACCGAATACTAGCATGTTCATTTGTCTTTGGTGTTTGCTTAATACACCATGCAAAGTCTGCAACTATTTGAGGTTTTTGATCGCTGCTGAAATCTCTCATTTGCTTTTCCCCCCATTTTTGGAATTTTGCTGAAAAGAGTGAAGCTTAAGACAAGTAAGTTATGCTTTGAGTTTTATGTAGTGTAAATGACTTTTGATGATGTTTTTATGTTTAAAAATGGATGCATGCGTAAATGGTGTAGCAAGATGATTGGATGCATGTGTGAGTGGTATAGGAAGAAGCAATTTTTGAGATAAAAGTAAAGTGATGAAGGAGTTAATCAGTAGAAAATGTGCAGAAAGTGTATAAAGGATTGTGATAATTGAAGTTAAATGAAGATTAGTGAAGTGCAGAAAATGTGATATGTAAAAGTATGAATTAGGTTCTATTTTTGTGTTGTGATTATTCATGAACTTGTGAATTGGCTATAAAGATTACTGAACTGAAAATTGAGGTATAACTGAATCATCAACGTGAAAGGATAGAGAAATGATAGAGAAGAAATAGAACATTGACAATGAAATGTGCAGGAGTATGTTATATGCAGTTTTTTTACTAAACATACATCTGTATTTTAGCCATAATTTGATCTGTGAATATTCAAATTGGATGGATTTTGATTTGGAGTAAACTAGAGACACATAGATACATTTTTTATGAAGGAATTGAATTTGAATTCTATCCTTAAAAGTCTTGAAATTTGGCTTACAGTTGAGATTTGTGTTCTATCGAGGTATGAGAATAGTATAAAGTATTTTGATTATAACTTACACGATACTAAACCAAAATGTATGAATTTGATGTCAATAGAAACTTCAGACATAGAGGAACATTTTATTATAAGAAAGTACTACCTAACAACTTCTGTTTCTAGGTCCAAAATGGAAAGAAAGAAGGAAGACAACATAGATGCACGATCGTGACTCTGTAGCGAAGAAGAAAAATCGCAATCGTGCATAGGCACAATCGCGACCCAAGAGGCTTTATTAAAGGGTGATTTTCTGGATGTTTTTCAACCTAATTCAAGTAAGGATGTTTCCATATGAGGCATGTAGGTTTAAATGAGCTCTTAAATGAATTTAATTGATGTCGAATGAAGGGATTAAAGTGAGTAAAGAGTATTAGAGATTAAAGAATGTTTGGAAGGTGTTGAAATTGCTTATAAAGAGTATTAAAGAAACATAGTTGAGAAATTGTCATTGAACATGCATGATATATGATACATTCATAAATATATTTATGACTGATTATTCTTATGAAAATGTACATAAGTGACATATAAATGTATATGATTGCATATAAAGGAGCACGTCGAGCGACTACTTCTAGACATTGCCGGGACTTTAAGGTAATAAGCTAAAGGGAGCATTTGTGAGTCACCTAGATTATCTTCCTAGGATTGATTGATTAATTCTGTTTAACTTCCAATTATTGAACTATTTGTGATCTGTATATGAATTTCAGACTTTAAAGGTTCGAGGAGTTTAATATTCGGGAATATATTGGAAGTGTTCTATTTGCATATGAAATTTTGAATGATATTTTGTTTGCTACTGAACTTTGATTGATTTCTGAATACTCAAAAAAAGTTGAATGCCGGACTGAGGTCTGATGAATATAAGATTCTGTCTGTGCATCATATGTGAATGCTATTCATGGCATATTCTATTATCTGATGCATTTCATTAAATGCATGATCAGTTAAAGGCGTTGTGATCAAAGTAGCCAGTCTGACAGAGCTTTAAGCTCAAAATTTTGCACGTAGAGATTTGCTCTGTGATTTCTGTATCTGACTGAGCCCAATGGGCCAGTATCTGTATCTATATCTGAAAGGCACTCTGTCACAACAAAGAATAACAAATCTGGAGTCTCATATACATCTACATTTGTATATTTGTTATTATGAAATATATGCTTGTGAAATCTTTTCTAAAGTTGTGATGTTAAGGTGATATGCAATGATAATGTGATTGATTTGGTTGTTCAAATTCTGAAAGAATGTATGTGATGTGTATGACATTCATTATGTCTTATTGTGTTGGAAAATGTTGTGAAATTAATTGGTTGTATGATATGTGTGTGTTTGCCTAGAGTGAGATCATTAATGATGGTTCGCTCATTGAGTTCGCAAAACTCATCCAAAATTGCAACGTTGTTATTTCCAGGTATGAGACAGGATACCTAGATTTCTAAGATCTTCTAGAAGAACATTTTGGATAAAGATATGGCTTAAAGGTCTGTCCGCTGGCATTTGAGGAGTTGTAGTTGTTTTTAAGTAGTTTACTTATGTCATGTAAAACTTGTGTATAAAGGTTGTAAATATTGGTTTTAATGTCTTCTATGTAAACCTTTATGAATGAAATGAAGAGATGAGGTTTTTAAGTATTTTATTTTCTTTATGATGCCATTTAAGAGATTAGATTTGATCCAGCACACCATTGTCATAGGATATCTACTTGAATATCCTCGGTAGTGGGGTGCTACACTAAAGAAGCAGCATACAATGTGGACAAGTCAATGCTAAATGGTGGTATAATATAGGTGTTTCATTTAATGCTATTTAGTCTTATTATTACCAGATTATGGTAGATGTTATTACCTCTTATGATCTAGGCTATAATACTCCTTTAATTGATGACTAAAGAGGTAATCTTCTTAGTATCTCTGTTTATGAAATCAAAAGATATTTGAATAAAAGAAGAATGACTTGGAAAACTCATAAGTGTTCAATCATGTGTGATGGTTAGATAAATAGAAGACATGAGCTTATTATCAATTTTTTGGTTTATTCTATTAAAGGTGGCTCCTTTATGGTCACATTTTTTAATTACAAAAATAGCCTTTTTGTAAAAATTACAAAGGGAAGGTTACGTACATTAATGACCCTCCTCCAACTCTTGCAAAGTGGGGAGCCTTGTGTACAGAGTACGTTGAATTCTTACTAAAGAAATGATATTTTCGAAATCCATTGATAGATCTAGCCTTATATGAAATGTTGATACTTTGTTTAACGTAATTAATGAAGTTGTGAATAAAGTTCTAAAAAAATTGTACAATTCATCATTGATAGTGATACTACTTATAAAGCATTTATGTTAGCCCCCGAAATATTTTTGTTGAATTAAGCATGACAGTTATGGAATAAGCATGGAATTTGAATTTTTGCCCTAGGATG
>JAOQMS010037780.1:0-14365 GCA_027563885.1 Erythroxylum longipes | reverse complement strand
TGATATTCAAGAGCTAACTAAGACAAAGTCATAAGACGAAGCGAAGTCATCAGACGAAGCAAAGTCATAAGACGAAGCAAAGTTAAAGATGAAGCGAAGACATAAGAAGAAGCGAAGTCATAAGATGCAGACAAGTCATCAAACGAAGCGAAGTCATAAGACAAAGCGAAGTCATAAAACGAAACGAAGACATAAGATGAAATGAAGACATAAGACAAAGTATAAAAATCAAATCAAGATGATATAATTGAAGAATAATCTACAACGTCAGTTGGAGTTGGTTACAGGACTTAACTAATAAGTGATCTCTGAAGATTCTACAAGCAGTTTTTTTCAAGAAGACCGTTGGAGAATTAGACTATAAATATCAGTTGTAGTCATAAACAAAACAACTTTCAACTTTTAACTTTGAACTCTCAACTCTTTACTTACACGAAATAATTCTATGATTAAGTGAGTATACTGTAAAAATATCTTGACTGAAAAGAAGGAAGAAGAGAGATCAAGATCACCTGTAACGTGAGTTTAGAAAACTCAAACAATATCTTTTCAAGTGAAAGGGAAGGTTAGAGCCTGAAGAGGCTAAGATAGCAGACTGAGAATACTTTGTGAAAGAGACCTGAAGAGGCTCTGGAAGTGAGAAATAATACTTGTAATGTTGCAAGAGATAGTGAAATCTCAGATAAACTCTGAGGACTGGACTTAGCCCAAAGGTTGAGGGTGAACCAATATAAATCACGGTGTCATATTCTCTAACCCTTATCTCTTTAATTTCTTATTATTAGAAGAATAGATACTATTTTCACTGTTGCATTACTCAAACAAAATAAGTGCATTGTTTTGTAAGCGTTTGAATCTTTTAAGAAAATCGAGAATTTTTTTTAGATTACTATCTTAGACGATTTAACACAATTCAACCCCCCTTCTTGTGTAATTTACATATTATACGTGATTTCTATAATAACAAGTGATTTACTTCAGGTTAATCTAACCCTAAAATCTAAGGCTAAACATAATTCGCAATAATTCAAAATAGACAAAAATAAGCAAGAAAATATTTCAATTACGCAATTAATTCCAATAATCAAATTAAAAAATATAAATAAGATAGCAACTGCAACACCAAATCTAGAATCAACCTAAGACCTACCAATTGAGAGAAAGGGGATTTTTATCCGACCTTAATGAAAACTAATTGATTATGAAATTGTTAGATTATTAGTTCTAGGTGGTCCTACAGTTGATTATTCTCTCTCGAGTTATAATTATTAACCCTAATTAGATTATGAGAAATTGCAACCTCTTGATTCACAATTATCCCAAACCTGAATTAGATCTTAAGTTGTCCAATAAACCACCTAAACCTATGTAAGATCTCTTATTATACAAGTTTATCGGTTTGATTCAATTCTTTATCTATTAAACTACCTAACTCTCATTAGTGCAATTTAATGATTTTCATTTGGTTCACCCTCTCAGTTTATTATCAAATTATGAACTGTAGAAATTAAATCACAAATAATCCAATAAAAATGTAATAAATCAACTTTCATTAATATCAAAGATAAAATTCCCGAAGGTGAGTTTAGCAAAATATCAACATTCAACAATCCTATTCTCAACGACGATGCCAATTCTATACATCAATAAAATAGAAATAAAATAGAAAAATATGAGTGGAACGGATGAGGGAGGCAGCAACAGTGGGAAACCTCCTGCTCCGAGTAAGTACTTTGAGTAGGCTTCTTCTCTGTGTCTCTCTTCCTTCGTTTCTTTCCTCAATCTCTCGAGAAAGCTCTCTAAGGTTTCGGGATGTGGCTGATGCAAAAGCTCCCACTCTGTATTGTTCATGTTCTTTAGATACTTTGGTACCTTAGGGTTTTTTCCAGGGTCGAAACAGTTCGAAAAATTCCTCAAAACTTGACGTTTTCTCCTATTTGCACGTCTATCCGATGCAGGACACGATTGTGGCCCTAGCTGCCACGATCGTGGCTAGCATCTAACCTCTCTATCATCATCGTGGCACAAATGCCACGATCATGGCATGTGGTAGAGTCTTCTGTCAGGATCGTGTCCCTTAGGACACAATCGTGGGCTAGCTGGTTCTGTCACAATCACGATTTTGGGCGGTGGTTTCAGCCTGAAAGTCTTCAAAACTTCTCTGTTCTTCGACATTGACCCTGAAACACTAACAAACACATCAAGGTACCTCAAAAACATAATATTTAAGCTCAAGGACTTATACTAACCCACAAAAACACTTAACCACATAAACTCACACAATTCTAACCTAACCATATATTAAATACTCAAATTAACACCTAATACATAACAAATTAAACCTTAAAACATGATGCATATCACACCTATCAATATTATACCACTAAGGTATTTAACTATTTGATTAGTTATGTTAGGAAATTACTATCTTAATGAAGCTACGATATAGACCAAAAGAATTAATTATACTAAGGCTCAAAATGCAGTTATAGAAGAAAAAAATGATCCCTTAAGCTCTTCTAATACACTGAGTTGTCCTCAAACAAATAAGGAAAAGGATTTTAGCTTTAAGATGCATGAATTGGATATTCCTACAAATGAGTCTTCAAAGGAGCATAAAGGTAACTTAGTTGAACATATTTATTTAAATTCTCCTCTTTGTGAAGATCAATTAGATTCTGGTCCTAGTAATGACTTCAAAATAGCTACAAGAAGGAAGCCACATAAAAAGAAGAAGAGATTTATTCCCCCTTCCTTAATATGACAATAATATCATAAAATGTAAGAAGGCTTATTTTCCCTACAAAGTAGATAGCTTTAAATAATAACATTTATAATAATAAGCCTTCTCTTTTTGGTTTTCTGGGAACAAAATTGAAAGAAGAAAGATGCAAACACTTGAAATTCCTAAAGAATCATTGGTAAGTCATCACCAATCATCAAAGCCATTATATTAGTAGAATAGTTGTTACGTTTGATACAGAGAAGATTAAGGTTTTACATTTTGTAGTAGCAGACTAACTGACACATTTATTAGTTAAGTTAAAGCAAGAACATATTATATTAAAAGTAACCTATGTTTATGATTTGATTCTCATCTTCCAAAGGATCCATCTTTGGATTAAGCTTGGGGACATAACATCGATCATCAACTGTAGCAACACTCCACTACCATAAATTAGATACTGGAACACCCTGAGGACATTCCAGCATATAATCTATAATAATGGCGTGTTAACTATCTCATCTTCACTTATGACATGGCAGTATATATCCAACTTAAACATGGCATCGACTATATATGTAACAGTGACAAAATACAATGTTTAAAAAAAACCTCAACTTGTCATTGCATTAATACATAGTATCTTACAAACCTTTATAATAAAAGTTCTACATATCAAAGAAACTACAAAATGAAACCTACAGCTCCTTTGATATCAGCTGATAGATCTTTGATCCATATCTAGTCCAAAACGTGCTTCTAGAAAATCTTAGAATCTCTCCTGTCTCTTACCTATAAAATCACGTTGCAAATTTTGGATGAGTTTTTGCAAACTCAATGAGAGACCCATCGTTGATGATCTCACTCCAGGCACACATAGATATCATACAACCAATCAGATTCACAACATTTTCTATAAAAATAAGGCATAAAGTATGTCATACAATTCACATACCTTCTTCCATAATTTGAAACCTAATTAATCACATTATCATGATATATCACTTTAACATCACAACTTCAGAAAGAATTCACAAGCATATAATTCATAATCATAATATTTAAATACAGATGCATATGAGACTCTCGATTCGTTGTTATTTTTTGTGACTGAGTGCCTTTCAAATATAGAAAACAATACTGGCCTATTGGGCTCAGTCAGAATAGAAATCATGGAGCAGCACTCTACGTGCAGAATACTGAGCTTATAGCTCTTTCAACTGGCTACTCTGATCACAATGCCTTTATCTGAGCATGCATTTTATGAAATGCATTAAATAATAGAATATTCCATGAATGGCATTCACATATGAAGCACAGACAGAATCTCATAATTCATCGGACCTCAGTCCGGTATTCAACTTTTGTTGAGCATTCAGAATTTAGAAGCTACATATATCATTCAATTGTCAGATGTAAGTATAGCACTTCCAATACATTCTCGACTATTAAACTCGTCATACCTTTAAGTCCGGAATTCACATTCAAATAACAACAATTCAATAATTGGAAGTTAAACAGAATAAATCAAACAATCAATCCTAGGAAGATCATCTAGGTTGACTCATAGATGCTCCTTTTAGCTTATTGCCTTGAAGTCCCGGCAATATCTGGATGCTGTCGCTCAATGTGATCCTCTATAACATATCATACATACACACATCACAATTTTGTACAATTATGAATTTATAAATGCACATTCATGTATACTGAATATGTAAAATGCATGTTCATGACAATTCCGGGTTCTTTATTCAATTTCTTATCACAATGTTCATTCATACCACCATACTCAATTGATCAATCCAGATTTGTCTAAAAACATTCTTTCGGGTCTACTTTGCATGATTATTAACATAAGAAAAATGAAGTAATTTGGTAATATTTCCTTCTGGAAAATTGTTCTCTCATGTATTAAGTTTCTAGTGCTCTAAGATCATCCAATTTGGTTCATTATTCTATGAGTTATGCTCACAATATCACAGACTATGTATAATTGAACTTTTGGCTAGTTCATGATCATACCCTCAAATTATAAAAGTCATATCTTTCATCTCAGATATCCCAAAATTACAAAATTAATACCAATTGAAAGATAAGAGAATGAAATACAACTTTTTTGAAGATACTTTTGCCTAATTCGGCTTCTATCAATACAGTTTATTCAACATCAACAGGATATGATTTTTGTCTCGGGTAGTACTATAGCCTCAGTCAAGACTCAATTTCGAGTCAGATTTTGAAATGCTTAGAAATAGAATTAAACTTAGACTTCTTCAAGAAAGTTGTAGCCGTATAAGTCTACTTTAATCTTAATTAATAATAAACTCATTTAAAAATCTACAGATAAAGATATACTCAAAATACTGAAGCATGTTCAATGAAAATATTACAATTCACTTCCTCATTTTCATCCTAAATTCATCAATCAAATCTTTCCTAAATGACTTCAGATGGCTCAAAATACCGAAGCATGTTCAATGAAAATATTTCAATTCACTTCCTCATTTTCATCCTAAATTCATCAATCAAATATTTCCTAAATGACTTCAGATGGCTATATATTTTTATGGAGAGGAAGAAAAATATGCTATGAGAGTTTTAGTTCAAAAATCAAGTCATTTGGAGGTCTAAAGAAGAAGTTATAGCCAAAAGAATGAAGGATTTTCAAAACTGTCAAACAGCATCGTGCACTACCTTTTATTCCAACTTCTCCCAGTTCTTCCCAAAGCAGACCTTCGGGGTCGATATTTTATGGTCATTTTGACAAGGAATATGAAGGGTTTAGGCAAAACATTCTTCTGAAAAAATGTTCCTTTATGCATTAAGTTTCTAATGAAGCTAATTTCGTGCAATTTTGGTTCAGTATCAGTGAAGTTATAATAAAAAATCCACAGACTATTTTCACACTTTGGAAGAACATAAATTTCATCTTCAAGCCAAATTTACAGAATCTGAAGGACATATTTCAAGTTCCATTGCCACATGAAAAATGTTTTACTATGTCTCTAGTTTACTCTGAATCAAATTCCATCCAATTTGGATATTCATAGGTCAAGTTATGCCCTAAATACAGACGTATGTTCAGTAAAATTCTGCATATCTCATACTTCAGCTCACTTCAAACTTTCATCTAGTTATTCATATCTCCGAATCTGCTTCTTCCATCACCACCCTTACATGCATCAACACCATTTAGGTATGCAGCAATCCACAAGTATGAAAATGTACTCCATTTACGTATGCATCCAGTTACAAACATTAAAACCTCAATAGAAATCATTGAAACTATCATAAAACTTACTTGATTAAGCTTCTCTCTCTTCAGAAAATTTCCAGAACTTAGGAGAGCAAACAACTGGTTTCAATGATGGATAAACAGGGCATTTTATGCAACAATTAAGACCTCTAATGACATAAAACTTCACAAGGTGTAACCTTGACAGATTATCCAAAAACCAATGTTCATAAGTGAGCAAGATGGTGTCTTCGATGATGAAAAATAAAGAGAAACTTTTGTGAAGAAGAAGACTTTCTGTGAAAGCAAGGAGAGGGCTGCAGAAACATTTCTCCTAATGCTTAGGTGTCTCTCTATAAGGCTTGACATATGTCACTCTTGCATGTAGCCCATTTGTCATCAATGTAAGGCTACCACTTGTCACTTAGTAACTTTTCCAAATGTCACACATTCATTGATCCATTTATCACTCCATAATTTATCCATTTGTCAACCAATAATTTGTCTCTTATTTTCTTATTTTTCTTAATCTAAAATACCTCAAATTTTCAATAACTTTCCTAAATATCCTAAATGTCTCCAAAAATACAGAATTTATTTTAATACACACCAATTTAATTATCCAAGACAATTAATCCATACTTCACCAAAATTATGAAATAATAACTATTATCACCAAATAAATTTGTAACACAATTTATCCAAAATTCACACTTTAATCACATTAAAAATTCACTTATACCTGAAAAAATGTCAATAAATGCATGTACAATTATTTCATGAATGACAACATTATTCACGTGCATGTGTATGCCATATAATTCATGAAATGCATTTTCTAAATTCTCAATAAATTCTTATATAAAGCATCCTAAGGTTCTAACCCTAATCATGGAACAATGAGATGTTGCATCAAAACTCTCTAGATCATTCTAGTGGATTTTAATCTTATAGTACATCCTTATAAAGCTAAGGATAATTAATATAGTGTCACAACATGCAACACAATATGATGTTTTGTGGTTCTCGACCATTGACACATCATCTAGAAATTTGGCTTAGAGCTTATTGTAAGACCTAGGTTTTGCATCATAATTCTTCAGAACTTAATCAAATATAAGTTATGCATAAGGCTTTTGTGACTCTTGAATTTCCATAACTTACAAGCAAGATGTGAGGAGGATGTTGTAATCTTATTGTAGATGCTTTACAATATGGCTTTGTAAAATCTGCAATTTTTATATTGGCTTTTATGTTTTTAAGGAGCCATTTGGTTCTACTTCTATTTTTCTATTGTGATTTTTAGTTTTTAATTTTTAATATAAAAACTGAAAATAAAAACTTGTTTGAGATTTGTAATAAAAAACTAAAAACAAAAACATATTTGGTTTTATCATTTTGTTTTTAATTTTGTAATTATACTCTTATTTTAATAATATTAATGTAATATATTATGTTTTTGAATTAATTAATTCTCATTATACATACAATTAAAATAAATGTAAATTAATATAATAAAAATTTTTACACATTAATTGTTTATAATAAAATTCTGTAAATTAGAAAATTATATTATGTCATTTTAATCAATAAAAGATTTCCATCATATTATAATTCTTCAAAATATAATAGTACTATCATTTACATAAAGAAAAATAAATCAATTAGAACTAATATAATAATTTCACATTTGTCTAGCAATTTCATTTCGCTTCTAAAACATACTTAGAAATTGTGTTGGAGTGATAATATACTCCCTTTGAGAACTTGCATCTTCGTTTTCACTTACCCTAGTTTGTTCTTCATTTTTAGCATAATTGTCAAATAATTCATCACTTTGTCCATACATTCTAATATAATTATGTATAACACAACAAGCAATAATGATGCAATTTTGTTTCTTCATATCATAACTTGGCAAGTTTTTAAGTATATGGAATCTTGATGTTAGAATGCCAAAACATCTTTTAATAAAATTTCCTAATGCAGAATGCCCATAGTTAAACAATTCCTGTGGACTTTGAGGTCTTCCTCGTTCTTTATAATATCACAAATGATATCTCTCACCTCAGTATGGTGAATGGAATTAAGACATATTGGTGCAACCTGAATCAACCAAATAGGACTTACCTGGCTTATAAAGAGCATAATATTAACAAAAAGATAGTAAAAATGAATCATAAATTCACAATTACTATGCTTATTAAAAATAATGTAATACCTCGTAAAGGCATAGGAAATTGATTCACTAGATTTGTTACTGTTTCTAAAAGAACTTGAGAGTCATTTGCACTACCTTCCCATCCATCCATTACATAAATAAAACACATGTCAAATGAGCAACAACACATAATATTTTGGGTTTGATTAATTCTTTTACCCCTGTATAGTATTTGTTCATCGGTCAAAACATGTGCATCAATATGTGTATCATCTATATACAATCCTAAAAATTAAAATATACTATTAAAATAATTGTTAACCATAAGGACATAATTAAAATAGTAATTAAATATATGAATGTACTTTGAAAATAAGGGTAAGGAATTTCAATTCCAAAATTATAATCAATAGCAATTAAATATATTTTAATCAAGTTGTAATATTAAAGTCAACTTTGATACCACGATTAGGAAATCGAATGAGGATTTGATCCTGTGCACAACAAAATAATTATAAAACAAATTTTGTATTTGATTTCCCAAAACCAAGACCACTTAAATTCTATAGCATGATTAACATATAAAACATATCATGACCACCTAAATGTTTAGAAATGTCAAAATGCTTTTGACTAACATTTCTGTGTATGATTTTTCTATATAATACAATCCTTTTATCATATAATGCTCTAGTTCAACATTGATCATGAAAATAATGTCTACTTTATTTGAGTCTAATCATATTGGTCCTCCAACATTAGCAATTGATTCATTATTGACATTCGAAAAATATTTTTGAATTGTCATTCCACCTTGCTCAACAATTTTTCGAATCAATACTAATCAAGAACAATAAAACATTCTTCCTAATCACTTTAGGGTGATAAATCCTATATTGATCACTCAACTACCTACATATAGTTCATGCTTTATCCAATGAATACCGACTGACCTACTCTTGACTAAAATAGTTCATAAATAATATCAAAATTTAGCAATCTTTATGTGAGATACCTTGGATATCTCAAGTCAAAAGATCACTTGTATAATTGTTACAATGAGAATTCCATAGATATATAGGTAATGTTCTAAATGGATTTCTCATATGGGGTCAGTTTAGTGAACTTTTTCACTAATAAGTACCTAAAATTTTGTTCAAGTATCACCATTCTTTAGTCTATGAGATCCAATACCTCCTTTATATAGAAGAAATATAATGTGTGCTAGTTTTTTTACGCTTTATTAATGTCAATATCAAGAAAAAATGACTAAGAACAATTTAGGGCTAATACATAAATGCAATGTGATATCATAATTATGATCTCATCGTAATTTTATTTACAATGAATATTTATTTCTTGGAATTTATAATATACATCTAAATATGTGTAAGATAAAGAATGCATTTAAATAATTATGTCAGTAAACTATAACTAACTGATTGGGTGTAGGAAATAAACCAACAAAATATCCATATTTTTTGACATTTAGAGATTGTGTGTGTTTAAATGATTAATCTCATTATTGGATTTCTAATAACACCATACGTATGATCATTATAAAAATAAGGGATATTGTTGAATCAAGGGACATTACAATCATTATTTTGATAAAAACAAAGCAAAGTTAATACTAATGACTTTTTCTTTGATTTCTTAAAAGAAATTAACATGAGATGAAGTCATGAAACAATTTATGGAGACCAAATACATTTAAGTCAATAAGAAGAATAAGAATAAGGAAGATTAAAGCACAATAAGTTTATAAATTTACTTGTAATCTTTCTTGTTTCTCTTATTTGTTTATCTCAATGCTTTAGGTGCTCTTCATACATAAGCATATTATGTTTTGAACTTAATGGATAAATCTTTTCTTTTACGTAGATGAATAAAGGTTTTAATTTTGAAGAAAATCTTCCTGATCTTTATAATACTCTTTGGGAAACTTCTAAAATGTTTTTAGATTAAGTTTTGTTCAAAGAAGTGGCGTTTAATCTTTTAAAGAACTTGGAAAAATATTTATAAATGTATTTTTTAGACAAATTGTTTGTCCAATGTGTAGGTGTGTTCAAATAATGTTTTATTTCTAGAAATATTGGTTGATCTATATTTATTTATGATTGACCAACTAATAGGTGTAAATTGCATCATGTTTTAGGGTTTAATTTGTTACGTATTTAGTGTTAATTTGAGTGTTTAGTATGTGTTTAGGTTAGAATTGTGTTAATTTATGCGTTTAAGTTTTTTATGGGTTAGTGTAAGTCTTTGAGCTTAAATATTATGTTTTTGAGGTACCTTGATGTATTTGTTAGTGTTTTAGGGTTAATGTCGAAGAACAGAGAAGTGGCAAAATAGGTCACGATCGTGACAAAAACAAGTGAGCCAACCCACGATGACATAAGACTCTGCCACAGTGATTTCCACAATCGTGACAGAAAGGTTTGATGCTGGTCATGATCGCGGCATGCAAGGCCACGATCGTGGCCTGTGTCGGGTAGACGCACAAATAAAAGAAAAATTCAAGTTTCAAGTAATTTTTCTGACCATTTCAATCCCGGAAAAACACTAGGGCTGCTTAAGACACAAAAAGTATTTTAAGAACATGAAGAACACAAGAGAGAGAGCTTTTACATCAGACACAATCCCGAAACCCTAGAGAGCTTTATCAAAAGATTAAAGAAGAAACGAAGGAAGAGAGACGTGGAGAAGAAGCTTACGCGAAGTACTTTCTGGAATAGGAGGTTTCTCGCCGTTGCTACCTCTGTCATCCATTCCAATCATATTTTCGATTTTGTTTTAATTTTATTGATGTATAGAATTGGGATAGTCATTGAGAATATGATTGTTAAATGTTGAGAATTGTCTAAACTCACCTTCGGGATATTTTGCATTTGATATATTTTGTCTTTGATATTATTGAGATTTGATTGATTGCGTTTTTATTAAATTTCTTGTGATTTCAATTCTGCACTTGCATAATTCAATAATAAACTGAGAGGGTGAACCGAGTGAAAAATCATTAAATTGGGCTACCGAGAGTTAAGTAATTTAATAGTACAAGAATTGAATCAACCAGTAAATTTGTGTAACGAACGATATTGCATAGGTTTTCAGTAGTTTTTGGGACAACTTAATCTAAATTAGGTTTTAGATAAGTTGTGAATCGAGAGGTTGCAATTTTCCATAATCTGATTAAGGTTAATAATTAGGGTTAATGGTTATAACTTGAGAGAGAGTAATCAACCTTAGGACCTTCTAGAACTGGTAATCCAATAAATTTATAATCAACTAGGTTTTCATTAAAGTTAAATGAAAATCCCCTTCCTCTCAATTGGTAGTTTTTAGGTTGTTTTGATATTGGGTGTTGCATCTGCTATCTTGTTTATATTTTCAAATTTGATTATTAGAATTAACTGCGTGATTGAAATAATTTCTTGTTTAGTTTTGTTTATTTTTAATTATTGTGAATTAAGTTTAGCCTTAGATTTTAGGATTAGATTAACCTCCTCTTGGGATCTACACCTTAGGTACTACACGAACGACCCGTGTGCTTGCGAAATATCAAGGTTAATTATTAAATCTTTTTCATATCTGAAACTTGCGATCACCAACATATTATAATTTTTTGAAAAATTGTATACGAAGATAGTGTATGTGACATTGGTTAACTAAAGTCCTATATTTGTTGATTAATGTCACTATTACCTACTGTTACAAGGGCTAGTTTTTGGTGTCTAAGAATACTTTTAAGCTAGTATAGGTATAAATATTTAGCAATTCAGTTGTTGGACATCTTTATGATATTTAAAGTTTACAATAACACTTTTGCATGAGCTATTGAGCATTTATAAGCATTCATTCATCTATTATAAAGTGATTGGGAGCACTTGAGCAGTAAAGGGAGTAAGCAAGGTTCATTTAAGTTGTAACAACAATTGTAGTTAGTTCCTATATTTTGGTGTTCTAATAAGTGCTCCTCACCTTAAGATTGTATAAGGGTTTCTTTTTTATTGATAAAAGATTGTTGTAAGAAGGTAATTCTTCACCTAGTTGAAAGAAGAGATTAGTGGAATCCCAAAAAAAGACTTGCGGAGTAGATGTAGGTAAGGTTTGTCGATGAACTATTACAGTTTTATTTTATAGCTTCTCTTCCCTATACTCTTTATTCTTGTTTGATTGATTGAGTCTAATTAAAATTTCATTTTATTTTAGCATTCATTTAAAAATCAATTAAGGTAATTTATTAATTTGCAAAAGTTTTCTTAAATTCTCTAACATCTAATGCACCTCTATTTTAGGTGCCATCTTTATATAACAATTTAATCCATACAAAAAAATTTTAACATTTTTTTATGTATAACAATTTAATCCATATAGAAAAGACTAAATGGAAATTATCTATTTAAGAATAATTTAGTCAAATTTCTCCCTCACACTTAAATACTATATTATCCTTGTAAAAACTAAAAATAATGCAAAAGAGAGAAACTGACACATAACAAACAATAATAAATAAGAAATAACAAATGATGAAATAAATAAAAACAAGATAAGGAAATAGAAAAGTAAATATGATTTCTTAGGTTATTCCTATGTAGCACTTTTGTTTATTATCATTAGCCTAACTCAATGCCTGTAAAGTGATATTAACCTTGCTAGGTTGGCATTTGCAATCTCAAATCCTCAATGTTCCTTAGTTAGGGACCTTGATAATAAGGTTCAAGGATATGATAATTTGCCTTAAACACCTTGTTTGTCTTTAAGATTTGAATTTTCGTTGCATATGATAATTTAGCTTAAGAACCTTGTCTGTCTTTAAGATCTAAATTTTCATTGCACCATAAGGATAAACATTAATTAACAAAAGCTCTAACTCATCTATAACCAACTTAACTATAAACAAAGCCTAAAACTTTGCCCTACAATAAAGTTATTTCTTAAAATTATCTTAATAGGGAATGATTTGGCATTTTCTTTGTACATTTAAGAACTTCCATAAGCATCATTCCTTAAATCCTCGATTTCGTACAATTGAAACTTTCTTTAGGCACTAGCTTCATTCATATTCATGCTTACTATTTGATGACCCAATATACCTTTTACTCAATCTTTACTGGAAGGTGACATAGTCTTACCACACACTAATCTATTCAGAGATTTAAAAATAAGTGTTTTGAAAGTAGTTCTATTTGCTTATAATACATCATCTAATTTTAAGATCCAATCTTTCTTATCCATAAAAAGCTTGATATCTCTATTAGAAACCTCTTCCTGGAAATTGGTTTATTGATGAGAGGGTGTGGAAAGTTGTTGTGCTTGACATTTAAACAAATCTTCCACCGCCCTATTATATAAATGGATACCTATATCACTAATTAAAGCCTTTGATTTACCAAAAAATGTTGAAAATGTTAGATTTTTTAAAATTTACTACATGTTTTGAATCATAAGTTTTGGTTGCTTTAGCTTCCACCTATTTAGAAATATAATCAACAAAAAACAATATATAAATGTTACTAATATTATATGGGAATTGTCTATAAACTTAATGTCCTATACATAAAAATCTCTAATGTAAAAATAGGAATTTATGGCATTTGGCATCTTCTAGAAAGAACAAAAATAGAATATAGAGACTATTCTTACATTTTTTAGTTTGTCCTTTTTAGTAAAAAATGTTCTTCATATACATAGTTATGATAAAGGGTTACAATAGACATACATTCATTTTTAGATACACACCTTTATAGTACTTGATTATCATAGTGTTTCCATAGGTATGGTTCATTCTAAACATAATACTTTGTGTCACTCTTGGTATTCTGATTCCAAGTTTTAATAAAATCATATGGCGACAAATTAGTAATTTAACAGTTTACAATATTTACTTACTATAGTGGAGTCATATGAAGTGAAAACAATTTCTTATCAAGGAATGTTTCTTATAGTGAACCAATTAGCTACGGTGGTTAATAAATATATTTTTTTGCTTCCCTCTTATATTTTATTTCCAAGTTAAACTCATAAAGGAGGACAATCCACCTAATCATCCTTGGTTTTGTTTATTCTTTATAAATATGTATCTAAGAGTTGTGTAACACCCCCTCACCATAGGGTACGCACCGGGACGCTCGTAGGTCATTCCGATACATATCCTATGATAAGGGAGCGCTACGTGCGATCACTACAGTACTCTACATGGCATCATATCAATTTGAATAATTAAAGCAGTACTTGTAAA
>JAOQMS010037769.1:0-14366 GCA_027563885.1 Erythroxylum longipes | reverse complement strand
TCTTGTGTATTAATTCCGTGTTTTGTGTAGAACTCTGCGAAAAAGTTTAGACGATCTATTCAACCCCCCTTCTAGATTGCTTTCATATTTTTTAATATAAAAATATGAAACGACGTCGTTTTGGACAAAACGACGAGGTTTTGTCCGGCCGCAGGCTAGGGCCGGCCTGGTCGGCCCGTGGCCTGCCAAACCCGGGCCAAAAACGGGCCGGGCCGAAATTGACATCCCTAAGCGAAATACTCATTTCTAGCCTTCAAATGTAATATGTAAAGAGACCTTAGTTCTGTATCCCGGATCGAACGTAAAAAGACAATAAAAGAAAGAAATGCGAAAATACCTAATTTGGGTTTTATAATTTCAAACAAACTTTCCAAAGTTGAAACAAGCCCGAATTCACCGCCGTCTTCACGGGAACTGCTCACCGGAACACGATTAACGTCTTTTTACAGTTTTCTCAAAACTTAAGCTTTTTTAAAGGGCCAGAGAATCCTTATCCTTACGAATGATACGAGCAACTGCAGGAGACCTTAACCTTTAAATATAGCATCTATATTGGGCTTCCCCATCACAAGCCCATTATAAGTCTGGTCCACACTGATCGGGAGCAGTTAAGAAAATTCTAGGGATGGAAATTCAAAGGGACAAACTTGCAAGCAAACTTTACCTTACTCAAAAGAGTTTTATTGAGAAGGTTTTAGAGCTTTTTGGTACGAAAGACACTAAACCTTTAAGTACTCCTCTTGTTGCTCATTTAGGCTTTCAGTTGCTTTATCCCACAAACAAATGCAGAAATTAAGTCCACGGCACAAGTTTCTTACTTTAATACAGTTGGTAATATGATGTATGCAATAGTTTACACACGTCCTGACATTTCACATGCTATAAGTGTATTAAGTAGATATATGTCTAATACAGGAAAAGAACATCGGCATGCGGTAAAATAGATTTTGAGATATTTACGTGGTACTGCTAACTCTTGGAGTTTGGCAAGAGCAAGAATGGTATAGTTGATTTTGTGGACTTAGATTATACAGGTGATTTGGATAAAAGAAGATCAATTACTAGTTATGTATTCACACTTGAAAGCTGTGCCATCAGTTGGAAAGCTACCTTACAACTTACAGTTGCATTGTCCACTACAAAAGTAGAATACATGACTACTACAGAGGCAATTAAAGAAGCTACTTGGATATAAGTCTTATTTAGTTAATTGAATTCGAATCAATGAGTGACTATTGTTCATTGTGATAGCCAAAGTGCTATCCATTTGACTAAAGATCAAATATTTCATGAAAGAACAAAACACATTGATGTCAAGCATCACTTTGTTTAAGATATAATTTTGCAAGGAAGTATTATTGTGAGGAAGATTGGTGCTGTAGATAATCTGGCAGACATGTTGACAAAGCCTCTACTTATGAGCAAGTTCAAGCATTGCTTGGACTTGATCAGAATACACAACTCATGATAAATGCCCTAGATGGGCAACGGTGAAGATAATTGAAAGCATTTGTCACAAATTCTCAATTTTAAAACAGGGTGGAGATTTGTTAGGTATGTTTTGAAATTGTCAAAATTAATAACTTTTTATTTCAAAGATAGTAGGCACCTCCCCCTTCTTTCCAATGTTTGGTAACTAAACAAATCTTTGAATGTTTGTCAAAGATTTGTTTTTTGACAAAACGTTACGTTGTTTTGTCAATAAAAGAATAGCCATTGTATTCTTTTAAAAAAAAGCAGGGCAACTAGAGAGTGAATAAAAAGGTGCAGAGAGAGTTGACGTATTTGGAGAGAAAATATTCTGAGTAAAATATTGTGATTTTTTTGTTGTAATTGGGACAAAGGGTTGAGAGAAAAAACATTGAGTGTTTTGTAATTTTTCTTATTTTTCTCTTAGTAAAATCTCTTTGATTGTCTTCGGCCGTTGACGACCATCTCAAAGGGGTGAACCACGTAAATTTCTTGTGCCTTATTTTTCTCACATTTTTCTCTACTTGTTGCTCCATTACTCCATTCAATTTTCTCGAACAAAATTCTACGATCCTACACTCTTCACAACACTGAAAATCACCACCTGCAATGGTTTACAGAATTTAATTGTCGGTTAGGAGAAAAAGCTTGTAAATTTATCAGTTCTTGAGTGTCCTGATCCGAAATTTATCCACAACAGGTCTTACATGCTCAAAACTTTCTGTTATCTGGGGATAATGCCATTGTTTTGGCCTCAGAATTACTTTAACCTGGCAGATACTATGCCTGATTGCAGAAAAGGACAGAGAGAAAATAGCTTAACCTATGTCAAGGACATTGATCCTGTTCTGTTGACCATAAAGAATGTTGCAATTCTTACTCTGAGTAAATGGACCTTCAAGGTAATGTCTAGCAAGAACTCCACCGTCCTAGAGTAAATTTTCTTATTTTGACTTGGTCTATTGGAATAATTAAATTCCTAATAATTCTCATAGCAGGCACTGATCTGTCCATCACTATCCCACCTTTCATGTGGAATTCCAATTGTAAAGAACTGTGGTGGATTGATGACTCTGATGAAAGATTTGGCATTGATACTTTAGCCTCATTTCTTAAATTATGCCCTTCATTGGAACAAATTTTCATCAATATAAGTATTTCACTTTTCAGTTAAAACTTGTCAAATTTCAGTCAAATAATTGCTCTCAAAGATAAACTTCAAAACTTTCCTAACCATATCTGTAAGATTGTCAGCTTTCTTTTTCTAATTATGATTGCCTTTCACTCTTCATGTGCAGATTATCTTAGAACTTATCACCCGGAGAGCACAGCCAATTATTCAATACAAGTTGGTAGGACTGCAGAATTCAGACATTTAAAACTGATAAAATTGGAAGGATTCTTAAACAAGTAGATGGAGATCCTCATAGCAAAGCTTTTAAGCATAATCATCACAAACGAGCAATTGATCATATCATCAGCATCATCATCATCATCATCAGGGGGCTTGCTTGCGGAGATTAAACAAGATTGCCTCCCACAAGGCAACTCAGAACAGTTTTAGCAGATTAAAGACAAGAAAAGTGGTTTTATGAGTTTGTGGAAGTAAGTGATACAGGGGATTTTAATCTCAAACATCTTCACATGGCTCTATAGAACTAGAAAGAAACCAAATGTTAGGTGAGAATAATTTTAAAACTGTTTTGAACTTTGACTGAGTAAAACTGATTATTGAAATGGGAAATTTAGAATGAACATGTGATGGTACAAGTAATTTTATGTAAATTAGTATATGATAGTCTTCTGTCATGTTTCTCATGTCTCTTTCTTTCTTATTTTATTTGACAAGTCAATTGTGACTTAGTTGGATTTCAAACAATCTCGGGTTTCAAGGCCAACCTAAAAGATCCCATGACCGAGTCTTACCACCCAAATGATATCGTAAGTCATATAATTTTCAGTCAAATTTGAATCGCTTGGAGGGGGTCTCGCCAAGTTCGAGCAACCTCTGATTCGACCTATTGTGAAACTTATTCTTACACCAGTCGACTTGATTTGATCAAGTTAGAATTTATTTGTGCATTCTTCAGTACCACTTAGTAAGCAATTCTCTACTTCAGTTTAGACATTTCAGGATGGTTTTAATGCAATCAAACAAATATAGACATATATTTGTGAACACAGTCTTTTCCTGTACAGACATATACTCAGCCACTAAGCAACTTGAAGATAATGTAAAGCGGATGAATAGCATATTTAGACTTTTGAAAACAGACTCATTTCTATCCTGTTACTATAACCCAAATTGCCAGCGGATCAATATCCATAGATGGGATACAGATGGCCTCCCTCAATGCAGGAGCCAAAGAGACGAACGAGGTTTGGATGTATAACCCTTGAAGGTCCTGCAACTTCCCTCTGGAAAGAATCAGTAGAGTTATGCTGATATATGTGCTTGATGGCCACAACTTGGCCACAGGGCAAAACACCTTTGTAAGCCTCCCCTGTTGTAATCTTATCTTATCATTGCCATAACTTATGGCATTCTCGATCTCTGCTATGGAAAATCTATAGAGGCTAGACCACAAAGTACTCTCTTTAGATCGAGTTACAGGTTTTAGGAACTTCTTCTTCTTCTAGTCTTAGCCAGGTATTGTATCGGAACAAGCACCAGCATCAGTTCAATGCTTGCTGTAAAGATGGCAAGTACCATATTCACCACAAAACAGATCTTTTCAGAAAACGTAAGAAGCAATGGCAAGAACTCAAACTCTGAAACAAATCTAGCAGTATCAGTGACGAAATTATGAAGACAGAGAACCAGTCCAATCGATCAACAGCTTAATTGTGCAAGACAGAACTCTGGTGATTCCTGCAAATTCAGAATGAAAACTCTTCAATGCTAGATTTGCCACTATATATCCTTGGCTTTAGCTTCCAAGCATCCACCATTTCTTCTTCTTCCTAGCATCCATCAGAGGTAGCTCTGGAAAACAAATATGAGACAAGAACAACAAGAAACTCGAAAGCTGGGAAGTATTCATACACTCTGTCCAGAAATGAATCGGAACTTTGGAACTGCATTCGATCATCGCAACATATGCAAAGCTCATAATATGAGAGAAAACAGAGATTTCATGCTTCATGACATGCCATGAGGCAAGTATCTATCTCATTCATTTCAAAACTGATCCGATACATATTCAGTCCCAAAATGTGTACCGCCTTCAAGATATATTTGTAGTCTAAAAATCGTTCTCCTCCGACTTTTGAGAGTGTGGCAAGATCTCAATTTAACATGTATCCCTGAATGATGTTATAACAAATATCTTTATTCCATACTACATTTAGGTGGCAACATGCATTAGTTCTCAATGCAAAATGCTTCCAAATAAGAAAGAACAGAACAAAATTGACACAAAGCTTACATAAATTTAAAAGTTAGACTCAAGAACATAACTTGTATATGTTCCAATAAGCAAATAAAAATAGAGAAACATAGAGAAAATCAACAAAATGAAAAGGAAACATTGAAAGATTGGAAATTGCTAACACAGAATCCGCAGCAGCTTATTGGAACATATAAAAGCAATGTGACATTATCATCCCATTCACCACTCCTAATACCAACCATAGAATAAACAGAGTAAACATGGGTTCATTCAGAAAGCTTTTGAAGGGAAACAAAGAAAGAAGGGTAGAAAATGAACAAGTACAACAAACTTGTTCATTTTCTTCAAAAATTCACTACAAGCCGTTGGAACATACTCATACAGTTCTCGGTGAGACATGAGCAGATCCGATATGGATACAGATTACAAATTTCCAATTTGAGTCTAATATATAGACATGGTATCAGCTCATTAAAATAGTTTTACAATAACTCATTCAGATGTCAACTAACCTGATTGACTATTTGTTCTCTAACAAGTTTGTGGTATTCAGGAGATCGGTAAAATTGATCCGATGAGGCGCTCAGCTGAAATTCGAAAAAGAGGTTAGCACCATGGGGTAGTAACTAAAAGAAGTGAGCTACTGATAAGAACATATATCTTTGAAATTCAAAATTAAACAAACATGACAGTTACCATCTCCTTGAACCTCTTTCTCAACTAGATGATATACTTTCAGCCTGAAAAACAAACAACACATCATTGTTTGGAAGTCAGGCTTAAGCCAACATATGTTTCCAATTTCACCAATAAGAGCAAAAGTTTCAATTACTTTTGGATTACGTTTTTGCTTGAAAAACTTGAGATTATTAAAATTCTGCAAAGTTCAGGTGTTTTAGCTTAATTTAATAAATTAAGCTAAGTTCAGGAAAACATGCGCAGGAAGAACCAGTGTGGGACCTGTCTAGTAGCCTTTGATGAGAAGAGACCTCTTCATCTTCTGATGGCATATATCAAATCAGCCTAGATAAACAGAAATAGCCCACTGTAAGCAATGAATCATGCTCAATACATTACCGGAATCATGGCATCTTCCACCAGAAGGACCAAGCCATTGCTGGTTAAGAACCAAATCTGGAGCGGGATCATGGAACCCAGCTTCTTCAGCAGAAGCAAACCCGGGAAATTATTTTTATCTTATATATATTCATAAAAGTTTCAAATTTGGAATTCCAAATTCATAAAATAGATTTAATAGCTTCTCTTATCCACAACTTTTGTTGGAACTCAGAACAGAGAAACAAGTATAGCTCACCTGATTGAAGCATTGAACTTGAATTAATTTCATTGAACTTCTTCTGTCTTCAATCTTTTTTCAACTTGGATACTCCTAAATTTGGAAAGTCAAATGTTCCACAGAATTCATCCTCATCTTTTTGGGCATATATTGGAGTAACCCCACACTTCTTTATTCCATTCTTCTTAAGTCCGCTGTTGAACTTAAAATAGGCTACATTCTCTTCAAAGTTACTGTGTCTACATACCCATTCACAAAATCTTCCATTGACGAAGACTATCATATGCTCTTTATTTGCTGGTTGAATGGAAAATGTTTCCGACACATTAGAGGAGAAATTGTAATTGCCTCCAAAATAGCAATCATATCCAAGACCGTAAGGCAGCTTCGCAGAATCGAGGCACAGATAGAAAGCAAATCCCAAAAGAACATGATTAAACCTATGAGAAGGAAGGTAGAATTGAATGGAATCTCCTATGCTTTGATACTTGACCCATTCTGGTATTCTACTCCCTGGATAGGTCATTTGAAAACAAGCCTGAACAACAGAAATCTCTTTTCAAATTAATGATTATACAAACCCAGACAAAGAGAGAGAGAAAGAAAAAGAGTCACGTACCGATGATTTATGAATTTGATTTCTTGTATAATTCCTCAACATTGCATTTACTACTGCTTGACATTCATCTTCATCCAACCTTAAGCAATTCCACAAATTGACATTGTAGAGTAGTTCTGAGTAAAGAGATAGTTGTCCAAGGGTCCATATTTGTTTTAGCGATCCACAATCATTGGCGAATAATATGGAGACACTTGATGGAAGTTCTGGTAAGGATAGAAGCCTGTTGCAGTTTTCTATATTAAGATATTACAATCGTGAAAGTTGTTTGATGGTAGCAGGGATTCTCTCAAAATTATTTTCACAGAGATATAGATATTCTACGGAAGATAGAAAGCTCAAGTCCTGAGGCAATTCCCACACATTACAGTTAGAAAGGTTTAAATTTCGTAACATGGACATGCCTTCTATCGACGAACTCAATCTATGGTGGTCTTCGAAGAAACAATTTTCGAAACTGTTTGGGTTGAAAGCAAACTTCCAACAATGATTCATCCACAACATCTCGAGCCCTTTGAGATTGCTCATAGACGATGGCAACTTCTCTATAGCTGTCTTATTTATGAAAAGACCCCTCAAATTATCCACAGGCTCCAAGATTTCAGGAAGCACTTTAAAGCTTGAGCATCTATACAGATCAAGATGTTCGAGAGATTTTAACTTGCTAAAAAAGTTGCTTGGAAGGCTTTCAAGATCTCTACAATTTCTCATCCTTAAGTACTCCAATTTGCTTAGGAGTTCAACTGATGACGAAGGTACCTGTTTTATAGCTGTCCCAGTTAAGTATATCTTCTTTATGTTGCTTGAAATTTCTGGAAATGTATTCAAATTTGAGCAACCACAAAGATCAAGAACTTCAAGAGCTTCTAAAAGTCCACTTCTACTGTTGGGAAGATGAGTTATGCTTTTGTTATTTACTAAATTTAGGGACGTTAACTTGGCTAGTCTCCAAAAACTATTAACAAGCATACTCATCATTCCACATTTACGTTGAGACACCAGTGAATCTTCCTGTAATTAATACAAATAACAAAAAGATTAATTAATCCAATCTAATATTACTTTCTACTTTTATTATAGTAAATTAAAATGTTAGGTAGTATATAGTTTCCGTACCTTGGCTCCCTTCCATAATTGCTTAATATTGCTGTCGGATAATTCAAGAACCACAAGATTCTCTGGTTGAAAATTAGATGGAAAAGATTCTAACGAATACTTATCCCATCTAAGGTATCTTAACGTATTAGGAAGATAATCAAGACCTTGAGAGAAATGTAGATTACTTTCTCCATAGAAATTGAGAAATTTAAGATTAGGCATCTTCATAAACGCTTGTGGATTTAAATTTATCTCTCTTATTTGAGATAAGTCTAAAATGATGCTTTCCACAGCTTCTGCCTCCTAACAAAAGACACTCGAAATATATATTAATAAGTTATTATGGCAATAAATAATTTCTCTCAATAAATCAAGAATTATAAAAGATTATTAATAGTAAATAATAATTTTTAAATATCTTACCTTATTTCCCACAAATACTTCATAAATATCTTCAGGATCCCATAATCTACTACGTTGGCTTGGATACTTAGCTTCTCGACGAACGATTTCCTTTCCCATTTCTTGTAATAAATTGTGCATTTCCAAATTTGAAGAATTAACAAGGCACTTGTCTTCGAGAACACTTAATATAATATCCATATCGAAACTACTGCTTTTGTATATTTTCCTTAAAATATCTTTGCTAAGATATGTTGTCCCTGCATGTCTAAAAAAACATGCAATGTCAAGAAACACGTCCTTCTCCACCCTACTTAAGCCATTGTAACTAATTTGTAGCACTTGATGGATATTCTTATTTTGAACCTTTGACAATTGATTCAATGCACTCCTCCACTCATTTAGCTCTTTTCCAATTAGGGCAGAACCTAAAACTTTCAAAGCCAAAGGATTGCCTCGTGCATATCTCACAATTGAGTCTGACAAAGATATATAGTCATCTTTTGGATATTTTTGCTTGAAGGCACTCTTATTGAAAAGATGGAGGGCTTCATCATAATTTAATGGTCTAACTTCATAAAGAAAATCAGCCCTCCCTGCAAATACTTGCTTATCTCTACTAGTAACGACAATTATACTTCCTAAACCAAACCAACATGGATCTCCAATCAAAAAATCTAGTTGTAGTGGATCATTTATATCGTCAAGGATAATTAACATCTTCTTGCGACCAAGTCTTTTAATGAGAAATGGTCCAAGACCAGCACTGAATGTATTGTCACCTAATGCTGTTGAGATGAGTTCTCCCTGTAATTTCTTGATACCACCTGCTTCTACTTGTTGTCTCACGTTGTATACAAAGGAACAACCTTGGAATTGATGAGACATCATTTTATATATGACTTCGGCGATAGTAGTTTTACCCACACCACCCATCCTCCAAATTCCTAAAATACGAATGTGCAATGGGTTAATAGTAAATATTTCTTTTATTTCCTCAATGCGGGAGTCCATTCCAACTAAGTGCTTAAAATCATCACATGGCATGGATTGGTTCAATTTTTCTAAAATGTCTTCAAGGATTTTCTTAATAAGCATATGATCATTCCTGTAAATTATGAAACACAATTTAAATGAATGAAAAGAAAAAGAACCCTTTACTTGGATTGACCATACAACCTAAAACATACCTGAACTCCTTAGAATTAAATCCAGATACATTGGCAGCTGTGGTCAAGGCATCCCTCCACTTTGAAATCTTGTGTGCGTTCATGGGATTTTGCTTGTGTTTAACAAAAGCTACTGCAACATCAAAGGACTGTTTCCTTAAATGGGATGGATCTACGTCATAAAAGACAGGAACCACAATCTGTCCATGGGTTTGATGGCATTCAATGACCTTTGCAAGCTCATCAAGGCACCAAGTGGAAGATGCATAGTTTTTGGAGAAAACAATAACAGCAACTGTGGAATCTTGGATTGCTTGGAGAAGTGACAGAGCAATTTCTTCTCCTCTTTTGAGTTCCTCGTCGTCAAAGAAGGTTATGAGATCCTTTTGGCACAAAGCAGCATAGAGATGACTGGTGAAATTGCGACGGGTGTCTTCACCCCTGAAGTTCAAGAAGACATCGTACTTCAATGGGTGAGAAGCCAAAGAAGAAGAAGAAGAGGAAGAAGCCATTATTGTTGAAGGAAGAGCGTGGAAGCTGTCTAATAATGGAAAGTGGGCATTCTTAAGCTTAAATGCATTGTTGAAGACAATGAAGTCGTCTTAATAAAGCATTCTTTTGTTGACAGTGAAGCTTCCATGAACTTTCCCTTCAAAGTAGAAGATTGGTGTTTTACGTTTTTGAAGATGTGGGAATCTTTGGTTATATTAATTATTGGTGTACTAATATGCCCAGCATGTTACCTCTTCCAAAGTATTCATTAATTAAACACAGATGAGGGATAGGCATGTTATCAAAGTATGAGTAGCAAACGTAATCAATCACTTTACGTTATACAACATATTTAATCTTTCCTTACAATATATGCAAGTTGATGCAATGCATAAAATTCAACTCCTTTTTAGGGTTAATTTAATCAAATTATGAAGAGTCTACATGTGCTCTTCAAAATGAATGTGAGATCAGTAAAGGTTTGAAGAAGTCAGTCACTTAATAAAACAATACAAGCAAGGGTGTCCTCCAGTTCACATTGATGAGTTTTTAAAGCAAGCAGCTGGGTAGTATTAGTATATGCAATCCTAAATAAAATCATGTAGTGTCAGTTTCGAGCAACAGGACCAGTTAAAGCGGTGAATTTTCAAAATCTTCATTACTTCAGTCCTAAGCCTCACCATTGACTATTTTCAGAATGCCAACGAAGCCGGGGTCTGGCAACATTTAATTATTGCAAGACATTTTCTTTCGTTCTCTAGCTTGTCTTCCCTCTTTGTCTTACTGTATCTAACGTTCAGCTTTTATATTACTATCTCAATTTTTTTATGTTTTTGTCAATATTATCCTTTCAAGACGGCGAATTCCAGGATGAGTGAACAGAGAGCTTGTCTCTCAGTCAACTTGGTGAGGATCCAATCAATTTTTGAGTGGCCAAGTCTCATTGTGTATTTTCTAGTCAGCCGCACCGAAAACCCCCCAAATGACTTATGTTAAAGCACACCAAACCGATCTAGTTTCCACTTCTTCTGTTGTTTGCAACTTACTATCCTTCACCTTCACCTATTTCTTCTTTAATTGATTCTTTCACTCCCATGGCTGCCCAGGAGTGGAAGTACCATGTATTCGTCAGCTTCAGAGGTGAGGACACTCGTCACAACTTCGTCTGTCATCTTTACGATGCTCTTTCTCGTAAAGGCCTCAAGACTTTTGTGGACAATCAACTTCGAACAGGGGAGGAAATCAACCCTGCGCTTCTTCAAGCTATACACGACTCAAAAGTTGCTGTCGTTATTTTCTCTCAAAACTATGCGTCTTCCAGTTGGTGTTTGGATGAACTTTTGAAGATCATTGAATGCTACGAGACCCATAATCAGATTGTTATACCTGTGTTCTATCGTGTTAATCCATCTGACGTCCGGAAACA
Organism: Erythroxylum longipes; assembly: GCA_027563885.1. Classification (NCBI taxonomy): domain Eukaryota; kingdom Viridiplantae; phylum Streptophyta; class Magnoliopsida; order Malpighiales; family Erythroxylaceae; genus Erythroxylum; species Erythroxylum longipes. The sequence goes on along the minus strand of JAOQMS010037769.1, from coordinate 3,001 downwards.
AAATGGGAGTTTTAAAGAATCATTTGAGAAACACAGTGAGAACCCCAGGAATAATAAGAAGATCCAGAAGTGGAAGGATGCGTTAACCAAAGCAGCCAATTTATCTGGGCGGGATTCCGATGCCATCAGGTAACATGCTATGTTTTTATCCCCATATGGAAAATGGATGATGATTTTCTGATTCTTTCAAAATCAATTTTCAATTTTTCAGGGAAGATAATGCACTGATTGATCAAATAATCAGAGACATTTTAGAGAAATTGGAACATCTCTATCCGTGCAGTTTAGAGGGCTTCGTGGGTTTGGATTCAAAGATTAGTCAAGTGAAAACATTACTAGCTACAGGATCATCAGATGTTCGCGTTTTAGGAATCTGGGGTATGGGTTGTATAGGCAAAACAACTCTTGCTGAAGCGATTTTTGCTCAGGATTCGACTCAATTTGAAGGCCATTGTTTTCTTAGCGATGTTAGAGAAGCATCGGAGAAGGGAGGTAAAAAGAAGATGTTAAAGCAGCTTATTTCCGATCTATTGGGGGAAAGAGACGTGAAAATTGATACGACAAACATCGTTCCTGGAATGCAAAGGCTCAAAGGCAAACCTGTTTTTGTTGTTTTTGATGATGTGAGTGATCGATCACAGTTGGAGCCTTTAATTGGACCGACTTTTTGTTGTTTTGGTATAGGAAGTATTATCATTATAACGAGTAGAGATAAACAAGTATTCAAAGGAATCACTGACAATATGTACGAAGTTGAAGCATTATCTTACATTGAATCTCGTCAGCTTTTCGCGAGGAATGGCTTTAAGCAAAAGCACCCTTCGCAAGATCATATCCCGTTGTTGGATTCGTTTGTTAATTATGCCAGAGGTAACCCTTTAGCTATCAAAGTTTTGGGCTCCAATGTTTGTGGAAAAGGGGTGGAGTTATGGAAAGACGGATTGAATAAATTATCAAAATGTGCTAACCAGAAGATACAAGATGTGCTGAAACTTAGTTATGATAGATTAGACACAAATGAAAAGGTTGTCTTTCTGCATATTGCATGTTTCTTTAAAGGTGAGGATATAAACGAGGCAAAAGGAGTATTAAGCAGTTGCAGAATCTCAGCAGATATCGGAGTAAGCGTTCTCATTGACAAATCTCTAGTGACTATTTCTAGAGGTAATAAATTAGAAATGCATAATCTGTTACAAGATATGGGTCGAGAAATTGTTCGTCAAGAATCTATTGATCCTGGACATCGCAGTAGATTATGGGATTATGAAGATATAAAATATGTGTTTGAGAAAAATAGAGTAAGATTTGAAGTCTAAACCTTATTAATATATCTTTTTATCATTATTGGTAAATCTTATTCATATATATATATTCATTTCTTGTTAATTATATTTTTTTTATCATTATTATTAGGGAACTGAAGCAATTGAAAGTATAATTCTCAACATGTCTCAAATTGAAGACATCGAATTAGATCCGGATGTTTTTAGGAGAATGGACAATCTAAAATTCTTAAGGTTTTGTACATCTTGGGGCGAAAGAAGTAAAGTGCATCTCACTAGAGGTCTCCATTTTCTCCCTAGTGGGTTAAGATATCTTTACTGGGATGAATACCCGTTGGAGTCTTTGCCGACTGATTTTGATGCAAAAGAACTTCGTGTGCTTCATCTGCCTAACAGTAATATTAAGCAGATATTGAAAGATGGGAAGGTACGTACATATTATCTATATATGCTTAATGGTTTTCTATTTGAGAGAGACTGTAATATGGATATACAATTATCTCCTACTACTTGTGCAGGGTGGAGGCAAGCTAAAAGTCGTTGCACAATCCCTAATTGAATATTCTCCTCTCATATCTCGTGTCACAGATATTGTTTTTGGTAAGTCGCCTTTTGACAGTGGCAATAAGGTTCCATCATCTTCTTGCGGATTCTTGAGCAAGATTACAAGCCTAGACATGAGCTATTGCCAAAATCTGAAGAGTTTTCCAAATAATGTTGATTTTCACTGCCTTGAAATTCTTAATGTAGAGGGATGTTCAAATCTGGAGATATTGCCAGTAATTTCAACAGAATTAAGAAAATTAAATGTGCGACGTACAGCAATAAAAGAAGTACATTCATCTTCAATTGAAGGCCTCAGTAGACTAGAAGAGTTGGATATGGGTTTCTGTGAAGAGCTTGAAAGTCTTCCGAGTAACATTTGCAAGTTACAAGCTCTTCAGGAACTTAATCTAGCATGTTGCGTAAGCTTAAAGAAATTTCCCGAGATCTTGGAGCCCATGTACGATCTAAGGACAGTTGTTTTATCAGATTCAGGCATAGAAGCGATACCGTCCTCTATAGACAATTTGAAAGGGTTGAAAGACTTGTATTTAGATTTTTGCCTCAACCTTGCCCTTGTTCCAGAAAGCTTTGGTAATTTCTTAAGAAGACTTTCAAACTGTTGTTTCACTTCTCGGAGTAAACGGCGAAAGCTGCAAAACAACACAGGTCATTCCCAATCTGAACTCCCTAGATGTTTAAACCAGTCGGAGCCTCAAAGCCTTATAAGTTTTGAGGAATTTGACGATTCTTTCCGTTATGGACGTGATGTTGATGATGGTGATGGAGGAGATGATGACGGAGGTGATGCTGGTGATGATGATGCTTGTTTGATCACACTTAGAATTATACGTAAAATAATGGGGCGGTGGATTAGCACAGTTAGAGATAGAAGGAAAGTAGGGCGGTTGGTTCCATGGGAATGGGAAAGTAGGGCGGTTGGTTCTATGGGAATTAGCACAGTTAGAGATAAAAGGAAAATAGGGCGGTTGGTTTCATGGGAATGGGAAAGGAGAGTGAGAAATGATAATGGATATTATCTTTATAATTATGATCTTTGATTAAGAGGAAGGAATGATTACCATCACTATTTATAGTGGTTGGTTCCATGGGAATGGGAAAGTAGGGCGGTTGGTTCTATGGGAATTAGCACAGTTAGAGATAAAAGGAAAATA
>JAOQMS010037758.1:0-14366 GCA_027563885.1 Erythroxylum longipes | reverse complement strand
TATATGTATACTATATATAGAGTATTATATAGATTATACTAGATATAATTTATGATAAATATAAAATTATAACTAAAATTAATGTTATTGTAATCAAATTATAAAACTCTATTATTATAATATAGTGTAATAACGTAGTTTTTTTTCGAAGACAGAAGATTTATTAAAAAACAACAGCCTGGTGAAAAAAAGAGTACAAACCCAAAAGGGATACAAGAGTAGGAACAAAAGGTCCAAGACCTTCAAAGCCTAAAGAGAGCCCAAAGAGAAAGAAAAGGGGGAAGACTCTCGAAATAGGCTCGGGGCATGACCGGTGGCTAACTAGACTCTATGCCTTCAAGCTCCTTCTGATTCTTCACAGTAAACCGCACAATATGAGTGGGGTGGAGAGACCGGTCATTGAATACTTTCTCGTTGCGAGCAATCCAGATGGACCACAATAAAGACAAAATTTTTATGAATTCTGGAAGCTACTTGAGGTAATCAACTACCTTTCTAAGCAAATCTTTCTTATCTGTTGTAACTATACAATCTGGTCTTAGATTTAGGCTTGACGGACAAAATGATTGGATAGCTTAGGTTACAATTTGTGAAGACATGCAGGCACGATTTTGGAGAATTGTTGCAGTAAGGACAATGGTCGACAATTCGAGACTGTAGGCGATGGTTGAGGTTGAAATTGACCACCAGAGCCTCGTTCCTAAGTCTCCAAAGGAACAATTTGATTTTCGGAGAGACTTTGGATTTCCAGATTGCTTTTTAAAGAGAGGTATGATCATCATTGGGTTGATTATTAGACCTCATTCTATTCTGTAGACACCAATACCCTGAGTTGACTAAGTAGTTGTGATTTCTATTATAGAGCCAGCCGGTTACATCAATTTAATAACTTGAACTACATCATCTGAGAAGAGCTCATTCAAATGACTTTCCTTCCATAAAGTTGTTCATCTAGTAGGTAAACAACCAACATTTCTGATCCATTTTCATAGTCAGGTTTAATTGCTTCTTCGCCTGTGCTTGGGGGATTTGATGGAATCCATTGGTCCTGCAAAAGTAATGTAGAAGATCCATTAGCAATTTGAACTCTAGTACCGAAAGATATAATTTCCCTTCCATAAATGAAGCTTTGTCAACCCCAAGATGGGTTGGTGCCTTTTTGGGCTTTTAGGAAGGTAGTATGGGGGAAGTAACGACTTTTAAGCACCCTCGCAAGGAGAGAGTTTTCATTTTTGAGAATTCTCAACCCAATCTTAGCTATAAGGGACTAGTTGAAATCTGTAAGATCTTTGAAACCTAGGACTCCTTGGCTAGTAGGTTTGCATATTCATTTCTAGTTGACCCAGTGAAACCTTTTATTATTGTGACCTTTCCACCAAAACCTGGCCATAGGGCTGTTCAGCTCTTTACAAAGAGTCCTACGCAATTTGAAACATGACTTAGCATAGAGAGTTAAAAATTGAGAGACTGCTTTGATTAGAACATATTTCCCTACATGAGAAAGGAGTTTAGAGCACTAAGAAAAGAGTTTCCTACTAACCCTAAGCTTAACCTCCTCAAAGGTTGCTCTTTTTGATTTAGAAATGGTAGGGGTAAGCTTAGGTACTTGTCCGAGCCACCTACATTCGGGATACCTATTCTAGAGGATAAATCATGTCTCAGCAAGTTAGGAGAGCCTTTGCTAAAAAGGATAGAACATTTGTTGAAATTAATCATTTGACCCGAAGCCTTTCCATAAACCTTGAGAGTTTTTTTGATCTCATCTACCTGTGAGGGGCTTGCTTCATATAAAAGAATCGAATCATCAGTAAAAAAATAAATGGGTTATTTTTGGACTTCTCTTAGCAATTTTGATACCCTTAATCGATCCTTCCTTTCTAACTTTCCTGAAAAGGGAGGCTAGGACTTCAATCACTATAATGTATAGATAAGGCGAAAGTGGATCATCCTGATGAATTCCTCTAGTGGGAAAGAAGTAATGGTAGACCTGTCCTTCTAACTGAATAGAAAAAGTGAATGAACTGAGGCAATCCATAATCCAATTCATCCAAATAGAGTGAAAGCGAAGATTTTTCATAACCATATCCAAAAAATTCCACTCTACTCTATCAAAAGCTTTACTCATATCAAGCTTGATAGCAATCATGTGAGATTTGCCCCTGTTGGAGTTTAGATGGTGGGTAACTTTATGGGAAATCAGAACGTTATTATTGATTAGTCTTCCAGGAAGAAAAGCACTATGAGCTTGAGAGAAAATTTTAGAAATCACTACTTTGAATCTGCTGGCTAGGATTTTAGAAATCACTTTGAAGAGAACTTGAGTGAGGCTAATGGGTCTAATTTTTCTCATATCCTACAAATTAGGCTCTTTAGGGATCAAAGCAATGCAAGTATGATTAACACCTTTAAACATTTTGTCATTCACAAAAAAGTCCAAAGTAGCTCTGGTCACATCCTTCCTATTGATTGGCTAATAATTATGGAAAAAGAAACCTGTATAGCCATCGCTTCCCGGGGCACTGTTAGGATTGATAGAGAAAACCACCTCTTGAACCTCCTCTGTTATGACTGGTCTAGTAGGAAGATCATTTTCAGCCTGACTAACTTCCGAGTTGAGGCCCACTAGAGCTTCTTCAATATTGGTTAGGTTAGAGGAGGAAAACAAGGATTAATAGAAATCAGAAGCTACTTAAGCAATTCCTTCTTTAGAGGAAACTAGGTTGCCATTAAAGTCTAGGATTTGGTTAATAGAATTTTGATTCCTTCTTTGGATAGTAGTAGCATGAAAGTATTTACTGTTTTGATCCCCTTCCTTAAGCCATTTGATCCGAGATTTCTGAGCCTAGAAGCTTTCCTCATTTGTAAAAGCTTGTTAAGTTTAGAACGGAGAAAGTTAATATGTTCTTTGTCAAAGGCTGAGGATGAATCTTTAGTAATCTCAAGGTCTTCTAAGATCTTTACCAATTCCTTTTTAGCATTATACTTTCTCTAGTAGTCCCACTCCACTAAAGCATGCCTAAGCCTTTTGAGCTTAGTATGAAAAATGAAAAGAGGAGAACCAACTACAGGAATTGATGAGAACCAAGGTCAATATGTTCTTGATGGAAAGCTTGCTACCATGGATGAAGGATTACATGGAGATTCATGTCGGAAGCATGCTACCATAGGTGATCTATTATATGTTCCTAGTGGTCCAATCACAAGATCAAGATCTAAGAAGATCAAGGAAGCCATGCAAGGATTGGTGCACAAAACTTGGGCAGATTTGGAAAATTGGCCAGAATTGAAGTATTCACCATACAAGAACAAGCCATTCAAGTTAGGCTTGGAAGAGGGAGACCCAATCTTGATCCATTGTATCAAGGTTGTGGAAGACTAAACCAATCTTGAAGATTACATGTTTGGGTTGTGCATTCTTGAACAGATTCTTGAAGATTACATGTTTGGGCTATGAATCATGCTCAAGACTCAAGTATTGGTTTATTTGGTTATATTTTCTTAGAATGGCTGAAATTGTATGTTAGGGAGGCCTTTGGTTGTGTTTAAATCTGATTAGATACCTTTAGATTAGATTTGATTAGTTAGAGTTTGATTTGTAATTAAGTCTTACAATCCTATTCCAAGTGGGATTGACATAACTTAGACTTTTGCTATAAGTAGCATTAGTTTGTTAAATTCAAATTAGGTTTATCTTGTCTTAGAATCCTACATGTACTAGGATTGGTATGATACATATCAGATTAAGGAGTTAGAGACTTGGTCAAATCAGATTTGCTATGACCTTGTTTCTTAGAGTTCTTTTAGAATTAGTATTTATAGGGTCTTGGACGTTCATTATGGAGGAGATTCAGATTATTCAATTGGAAAATACAGAGAGAGTTTTCTACTTGAGTTCTTGAAAGAACAAACCCAGAACTTATCAAATAAATCCTTTCTTTGTGGCATTCACAACACTTCTATTATAACCTTCATTCAAGTTTCTGTATTCCTTGGGTTTAGACTTTAATATAGTCTAAGTTTCTGGTTTCATTATTGCTTGGGTGTAGGTTCTTTATACCAAGGTTCTTGTCTTTTTAGACAAAGGGTCAAGGTCCATCAAAACCAGATATATGTTTAGGTTTCTTGGGATCATATAATCAGATTCTTGTGGGTTTTCTAGGGTTAATCTTTATTGGGTTCACATCATTTGGTAATCAAAGCCATCCTAAAGCTAAATCTTCTATCCTTCCAACTCAAGATTCACTATTAACATCTTGTTTTGGTTATCTATCTTTTGTTTCTATTTTGCCACACCCCATACATTAAAACCACGAAATTTTCCACTCTCATACCCTAAAACATACTAACCAACCACACCTATCCATTTTACCCAAAACATATTCGATTTTCTTAGTTTTCTTTTTTTTTTAGTTCATCGTGTTTCTTTGTTTTTCATTCAATATAGTTCAAGACACCTTGTTCTTCAAAGATTAGGGTTCTTGCATGAACAAAAAAATAGAAAAGAAAAGAAAAGAAAAGAAAAGAAAAGAAAGTGAAAGAAAAGTGCAAGAAACTCCAAGAAAGTGCAAGAAAGTGTCAAGAAGTTCAAGAAAGTTAAGTATTCTTCTTCTTTTAACATTCTTTTGTTCTTTTGCTAAACTTCTTCAACCTTTTCTTCTAAAAAATTCTTGATTATATTTAGTGAACTAAAACATTGTTCGAATTATTTGAAGGTTTGCTTTGTTTCAAAAGAACTTGATAGAGAAAACAAGAGTGGAAAAAGGCATGAGTGAGTGAGATTAGCATCGGGAAAAAGCCAAGATGAGTGAAACACGAGTGGAGTGTCATTATTCAAGTGTAAACTCTAAGTGAGTGAGTGAGGGTTTTTTGTTTACTAATATTCATTTGTTGTTTTCATCATGTCTAAGCAAGAGGAAAGTGCTACCAAAGAGACTTCTACAAGCATGGATGGTGATCTCAAGTTCATGATTCAATCCATGCAACAACAATTTCAATGGTTTGACTTCTTATTTGAGGAGATGAAGGATAGAATGGATTCCCTTGAAGCTAACAAGCATAGGAGGCAACCAAGGAGGGTCCAAAACACTAAGGAGCAAACTATTTTTTCAGATTATGGAGAAGATGATGCCATGATCGTTTTGTATGATGAGGAGTTTAATGTAGGGGCCGTTATGGGTAGAGGCTGAGGTAGAGGAGCTAGGGGATAGGGGCCGTTATAGGTAGAGGCTGAGGTAGAGGAGTTAGGGGAAGGATTCATAGGCAACATTTAGGTGGGAGAGATGATGATATGGGTAGAAACCGAGAAGGAATGGATATGGTGGACAGAAACTTAGGAAGAATTAAGATAAAGATACCACTATTCCAAGGTAGGAATGACCCTAAAGCTTATTTAGAGTGGGAGAAAAGGATTGATTTGATCTTTGATTGCCACAATTATTCAGAGGAAAAGAAGGTAAAGCTTGTTGTTGTGGAGTTTAAAAACTATACTCTTGTATGGTGGGATCAACTAGTGACTAGTAGGAGGAGAAACCTAGAGAGGCCTATTGATAGTTAGGATGATTTGAAGGCTCTCATAAGGAGGAGGTTCATACCTAGCCATTACTATAGAGATCTATTCCAAAAGCTTCAAAGCCTTACTTAAGGGAGTACCACAAAGAGATGGAGATAGCCATGATTTGGGCTAATGTGGAGGAGGACCGTGAGGGTACTATAGCAAGGTTCTTGAATGGGATGAATTAGGATATTGCTAATGTTGTGGATTTGCAACATTACATGGAGATTGAAGACATGGTATAAATGGCCATGAAGGTGGAGAGACAACTCAAAAGAAAAGGGGCAGCAAAGAACTTCAACAGTTCTAACTTAACATGGAGGCAGAATTGGAACAAGCAAAATCAAAATTTTAGGAGTTCTCCTCATCCCAAAACCAAGCCTAACAAGGCTAAAGATGATGACTCCAACAAGCCCAAAGGTAAATCTGAAACCCAAACTAATCGTTCTCGTGATATTAAGAGTTTTCGTTGTTTGGGTATAGGATATATTGCTTCTCAATGTCCAAACAAGAAAGTGATGATTATGATCGAAAATGGAGAAGTGGAGACCGAGAGCAATGATGATTGTGACGATATGCCATTTTTAGTGGATGATAGTGATGATGTTGGAGCTAGTAAACCTGTCAAATGAAGGCAAGGTGTTATCCCTTGTAACTAGGCATGTTTTGAATGCTCAAAACAAAGTGGATGATTCTGTCCAAAAAAGGGAGAACATATTCCACACTAGATACCATATCAAGTCTAAGGTATGTAGCTTGATCATAGGTGGGGGAAGTTGTACCAATGTTTCTAGCACATCCCTTGTAGAGAAGTTAACCTTACCTACCATAAAACACCCTAAACCCTATAGATTACAATGTTGAATGATTATGGGGAGATTCAGGTAACTAGGCAAGTTTTGGTTAGCTTTTCTATTGGGAAGTATTGTGATGAGGTAATTTATGATGTTGTGCCAATGCATGCAAGCCATATCTTATTGGGCAGACCATGGCAATTTGATAGGAGAGTGATCCAAAATGGTTTCAAGAACCATTATAAGTTTGTAAAAGATGGGAAACCAATAACCCTTGTTCAATTAACACCCAATCAGATTTATGAGGATCAATTGAAGCTTAGAATGATGGGTGAACATGACAAGGTGGTAGGGTCCAAAACTAGTGTGAATGGGCAGAATGTTATGGAGGCTGAGCCAATTGAGGGAATAAGGATGTTGATAGGAGAGAGGGTAAGAAGAAGATAAGTTTTTTTGCAAAGGAAAGTGAGGTTAGGAAAGCCTTACTGGCAGACCAGCCCATAATTCTATCGGTGTACAAAGAATCTTTTTTTAACACTAATGAAACTAACTCTTCTCTTCCTAGTTTTATTGTTTCCTTGTTGCAGGAATTTAATGATGTATTTCCTAGTGAGATTCCCAGTGGATTGCCACCCATTAGAGGCATTAAACATCAAATAGACTTCGTGCCTGAAGCTATCATTCTAAACCGTCAACCTATAAGAGCAACCCAGAGGAAACCAAGGAGCTTCAAAGGTAGGTGAAGGATTTTATGAGCAAAGGATATGTGATGGAAAGCATAAGTCCATGCGTCGTTCTGGTGTTATTAGTACCTAAGAAGGATGAGACTTAGAGAATGTGTATTGATTGTCGGGCTATGAACAATATAATCGTAAAGTATAGACATCCCATTTCTAGATTAGATGATATGCTTGATGAATTGCATGGATCTTGTGTGTTTACCAAGATTGATCTTAAAAGTGGTTACCACCAAATTAGAATGAAAGAAGGTGATGAATGGAAAATAGCTTTTAAAACAAATTATGGTTTGTATGAGTGGTTAGTTATGCCTTTCGGGTTGACTAATGCACCTAACACTTTTATGAGGTTGGTGAACCATGCTTTGAGAACTTTCATTAGTAAGTTTGTTGTGGTATACTCTAATGATTCTGATTTATAGCAAGTATTTGGATGACCATATTGAACATTTAACATATGTACTTGCTGTTTTAAGGAAAGAAAATTTATTTGCTAACTTTGATAAGTGTACATTTTACATAGACAAAGTTGTATTTCTTTGGTATGTTGTTAGTGCAAAAGGTATAGAGGTTGATGAGGACAAAATCAAGGCTATTAGAGATTGGCCGAAACCTACTTCCATTACTGAGGTAAGATCTTTCCATGGGTTGGCTAGTTTCTATAGGAGATTTGTTAAATATTTTAGCACTATAACTACTCTATTGATTGAGATTGTGAAAAAGAATATGGGATTCCATTGGGGAACATCTCAAGAGAATGCTTTTAATACTATTAGAGATAGGTCATGTTCAGCACCTATTTTAGTACTACCTAATTTTTGCTAAAACTTTTGATATTGAGTGTGATGCCTCAGGGATAGGTATTGGAGCTGTTTTGATGCAAGATAGGCATCCTATAGCCTATTTTAGTGAGAAGCTTGGAGGTGCTTCATTGAACTACCCTACATCTTGTTAGAACTTTAGAGACTTGGCAACATTACCTATAGCCTAAGGAGTTTGTGATTCATACTGATCATGAGTCCTTAAAGCATTTGAGTGGGTAGGGTAAGTTGAACAAGAGACATGCTAGATGGATGGAGTTCATTGAAACTTTTTCTCATGTGATCAAGTATAAGCAAGGTAAGGAGAATATAGTTGCTGATGCACTATCAAAAAGGGTTAGCTTGGATGAAAAAAGAAAGGCTAAATTTGTGAGGCCCCTTCATGAGAAGGTACGGCTAAACATTAAGAGGAGGAATGAGCAATATGCCTTTAGTGCTAACAAAGGAAGGAAGCGTGCGTCCTTTGAACCCAGTGATTGGGTTTAGGTTCATATGAGAAAAGAAAGATTTCCAGCCGAAAGGAGATCTAAGTTGCTTCCTAGAGGCAGTGCCAACCCTGGGCAGCAACAGGCAGGGCACCTACCCAGGGCCCACCATAAAATACCATTAAAAAAGGGCTCTTAAGTGTATAACATTTTTCTTTTTTTGAGAATTTCGATTTTGAAAGTGAAAGGAAACTTTGTAGCTTTAGGTAGCATTAAATGGCCATCAATGTGTGTGTAATAAATGGCCATCAACGTAAATATAGTAATAAATGTAGAGAATGTTGGTGAGTAATTAAGTTAACGTTAACTTTGAAGTTAACATTAATTTATTAAACTTATAAATAGTTTTGAAGTATTTAGTTGTATTTTTACCCTCTAATTTTTTTTATTTTTATCAACATATGCATTTAAGGCACTCGATTACAAAAATTGACAGCAAAAAATTTATACGATTATGTCTTCTAAGTTCTGAATGTAATTTAAAGGTAAAATTTCTGATTTTTTAAATATATGTTTAGCTTATTAAATATTTGAATATGTTATAATTAATTTGAAATTTGTTATCAACGTGGACATTATATTAGGATTTTAAATCTTAACATTAATATTAAATGATATTGTATTTATTTATGTTTCTCCTTTTTTATTTTTAGATTAATTATTATTTATAAAAATAATTAAATATTAATAAATAATTTAATTTTTATAACTGTAATTTTCATTATACTTTGCCACAAGTAATGTAATAATTGTTGAATTTGTGCTCTTGTAGAGTTCACATAAGTTTGTGATAATATGACTAAATCAAATAATTTAAGTTACTCAATTCAAAGACTATATAAATGGTTTTCTTTATTATTATTATTATTATTATTATTATTATTATTATTATTATTATTCAATCATTTCTGCAACTTATATAATAGGATAATATTTAACTTGGGAAACTTAAAATATTTAATAACTTAAAATATTATTTACTATATTTTTTCCTAAGTATGTTAATTTCTTGTATTTTTGGGAATTAGTATTTCTTTATCATTAAAATTTGCTCTTTATTTTTTATTTTTGATATTAGATATTAAATTTTGCTATTTATTTTTTCTCTCTATCACAAATATAATACTATTGATACATCTTTGTGATATATTGTGAAGCTATTGATGTTTGGTTGTGCCTGCATATTTCTTCCAATTGTATACAGGTGCTTTTGTTCTTTTTCTAGTCCAACTGTGTTATAATTAGTTTATATATATTGCCTAAAAAGCATTTGTCTGGAAGTGAAAAAAGGAAAAAAAAACAAGTAGAATAGTTGATAGAATCCCAAAAAGGAACAATTGTTGATTTATTGAGGCCTTTTTTATTATCTCACCCAGGGCCTATAAAACGATAGGAATAGCCTTGCCTAGAGGAAATGGTCCTTTTCAAGTCCTTGAGAAGATCAATGACAATGCTTATAAGTTGGGCCTGGTGAGTATAATGTTAGTGCAATAATTAATGTTTATGATCTTTCCCTTTATGATGTAGGTGATGATTCGAGGACGAATCCTTTTGAGAAGAGAGGGGATGATGAGAACCAAGGTACATGTTCTTGATGGAAAGCTTGCTACCATGGATGGAGGATTACATGGAGATTCACATTGGAAGCATGCTACCATAGGTGGACAAGTTGATACCAATGATCCATTATATGTTCCTAGTGGCCCAATCACAAGATCAAGATCTAAAAAGATCAAGGAAGCCATGCAAGGATTGGTGCACAAAACTTGGGCAGATTTGGACAATTGACCTGAATTGAAGTATTCACTATGCAAGAACAAGCCATTCAATTTAGGCTTGGAAGAGGGAGACCTAATCTTGATCCATTGTATCAAGGTTGTGGAAGTCTAAACCAATCTTGAAGATTACATTTTTGGGTTGTGCATTCTTGGACAGATTCTTGAAGATTACATGTTTAGGCCATAAATCATATTCAAGACTCAAGTGTTGGTTTATTTGATTATATTTTCTTAGTATGGCTGAAATTCTATGTTAAGGAGGCCTTTGGTTGTGTTTAAATCTGATTAGATGTCTTTAGATCATATTTGATTAGTTAGAGTTTGATTTGTAATTAAGTCTTACAATCCTGTTCCAAGTGGGATTGGCATGACTTAGACTTTTGTTACAAGTAAGATTAGTTTGTTAAATTCAGATTAGGTTTATCTTGTCTTAGAATCCTACACATACTAGGATTGGTGTGATACATATCAGATTAGGGAGTTAGAAACTTGGTCAAATCATATTTGTTATGACCTTATTTCTCAGAGTTCTATTAGAATTAGTATTTATAGGGTCTTGGACGTTCATTATGGAGAAGATTCAGATTATTCAATTGGAAAATAGAGAGAGAGTTTTCTCTTTGAGTTCTTGAAAGAACAAACCCAGAACTTATCAAAGAAATCCTTCCTTTGTGGCGTTCACAACACTTCCATCATAACCTTCGTTCAAGTTTCTATATTCCTTGGGTTTAGACTTTAATATAGTATAAGGGGGTGTTTGGTTTGAGGGTTTGGGAATGAAGGAATGGAATAATAATAAAATATAGCGTTTGCTTTGGGGTTTTCAATTCTAGGAGAATGGATTTATTCCATTAAATTTGAGAATCTATTAAACCCACCAAGAAGGGTGGGTATCGAGTTTTCATTCCAATTTAAATTTTTATCCCGTTTATTTTTTACTTTTTTATCCCTAGCCTTTGCCTTACCATCCTCTTTACTTCCTTATTGCCTCTCAATTCCTTACGATGCCCCATCATGCCTTATCGCGTCTCATCAACGAAGAAAATTGCGATAAATTTTCTTAACAAAACTGATTAATTTTTTTACTGTAAATTAAACATATGGAGATAGCCCCAATAAACATATGAAGGGCAAATTATTTTCGTTTTTATTGAGGGTAAAAATGGTATTATATTATCTTTCATTCCCATTAATGCAACAAACCAAACAATATTATTGGTATTAATACAGAAACCTAAGTTACAAACCAAACATCATTTTTTTATTTTTCATACCCATTCTCATCCCCTTCTACTATTATACCTATATCCATAGCCAACCCCACCCTCAAACCAAACGCCCCGTAAGTTTCTGGTTTCATTGTTTCTTGGGTGTAGGTTCTTTATACCAAGGTTCTTGTCTTTTTAGACAAAGGTTCAAGGTCCATCAAAACCAGATTTGTGTTTAGGTTTCTTGGGATCTATAATCAGATTCTTGTGGGTTTTTTGGGTTTCATCGTATTGGGTTCACATCAGGAACATTCCAAGCTGTTTTAACAATGTTCATAACCTCCTCATTGTCAGCCCAAATTTTATTAAATTTGAACCTCCTCTTCCTCCTAGTAGTTTCTGAATCTGTCCGTAGCATCAAAGGACAATAGTCCGACCCTTCATCATCAAAAACTGAAATAATGGCCCTTTGAAATGTTGTGTGCCATTCCAAAGAGGCAATTCCTCTATCCAGCCTTTCTCTAACATTATGAATTCCTTCTCGGTTGTTGTTCCAAATAACATGATGATCTATATGCTTTGGCTCTATCAACTCATGGTTATCAATGAAGGAAGCAAGTCTCTGAATCTGTTTAGCCGTTTTAGGGTTGCCTCCCAATTTTTCTGAATCATAAAGGATGTCATTGAAGTCCCCTAAGATAATCAGCCTTTCATGAATACCACCTATGATGTCTGAGAGATGGCCATCTTAGTCTTCTTGGATGGACTCTATTAGGCTTAGGTGAACTCCAATCAACTGAAAGAGTACACCACCATTAGAGTCTTCAAGCCTGCACCAAATCATGAAAGAGTTAGAAGAGATAATTTCGACTTTTAGGTGATCAAGTTAGCCTAAAACAAAACCCCCCTAATCTAGAAACCAAAGAGGGAACAATGTAAATTTTTAAAAAAAAAAACCATTTTTTAATAAAAAATTTCGACTTTAGGATTGCCATTCCTAGTTTCATAAATGAAAATAACCGACGGATGGTGGGAAATAACATATCTTCTCAGATTTCTAGTAGTTTGGAAATCACGTTATATAACCATATAATTTAGGATTATAGTGTGTTTTATAGTATCCTATAGAAATATAATAGTTTATACTTAATATAAATTATAACACTATATTTATATTACTATATATATTTTAGTTTAATATATAAATGATTATAGTATTAAGCTATTTAAATTATAATTATTAACTGATATAAATTAACTATTATTATGATATTGCTTATTGATACTAAAATTTATATCATAATTTAATTATAATAGTATTATAGTTATATGATTATGCACTTGTTTGATGAGCCAACGCTTTGTCCCATATTATTTAATTGGTTATGTTAATATATACTATATAATAACAATATAATATATTATTACCTTCTATATATAATACTATTACAATTTATATTAACAATAATTACCAATATTAACATATATTGTAATGATAATACTATATATATTAATCTAAGGCATTACCATATTAAAATTAGAGTTGTAATATATTAATATTATATTACAACTATAAATATTAATATATTACAACTATAAATTTACTAAATGTATAATTATAATTATGTTATAATATATTCATTTTACCTATAATCATAATTAGTAATAATGTTATATAAACAATTATGTATACATAATATTATATAAATATATTAACATAAATATTATATAATCGATTAATAGTTGATACTTAAATCATATTAATAATAGCATATTAACTAAAAATTAATATAAATATGAGTCATAGTAAATTAATAATGTCACAATTAATGTATTTATAAATACTATTCCTTTATAATAGTACAATAATGTATTACATATAATTTCGCCGACTATTGTTCATTTATTGACATATAATATATATTATATTTAGTTATATTACCTACAAGAGCATTTATATTATTATGGTACATGGTATATAATATTGTATGGTACTAAATGAAAATAAAGATTATAATGTATAAATGATACATTATACATAGTATAATTTATATGGTAAATTATAATATAGTTAATTATAAATAGTTATAAAGTAGTAACTATTAAATATTTTATAATTATAGATTAAATAATTGATTTATAATTAATATGGTATGCTTAATATTTTATATAATCAAGTATAACTATTTAATTATAATATATACATAATGAATATCATTAATTATAACTGTACTATTATAATCTTTATATGGCATTAACCTATACATTAATAATATGTTTAAATTATAAGATAATGAGTAATTAACATATTTATGTACAATAAGTATACAAACATCCTATTTTAGATATATATTACTATTTCTTACACTATAATAGTATAGTATCATAATTAAACTTAATTAATATCCTATAATTAATTTATTGTAATATTAATTACAATATTGAAGAATATTATTATAATTAGATATTAATAATAAATTTTTGTATTAATAAAATGCATAATTAATCATTTATATATACTATGATATTTAAATATCAATATTATAGTGGTGAGTTAAAATTAAGTATATACAGTGGTCAGTTAAAATTAAGTATATACGGTATAATCTTATATAATTATATAATTTAATTACAATAAATTAATTAAAGGATATTAATTAAGTGTATATAACAAAATTTTAGTATCAAAGATTGTATAAATGAAAACATTATTGTAATATATATTATTAAGTAAATATTTATAATATAGGAGTTATCACAACTTTTACATATAATTATTATATATATATATATATGTTAAAAATATATCATTTATATAATAATTTGTTTATATAATAAACAAATTATGGCGATTGGTGTTGGTGTGGTGCATTGTTAAGGAGTAATAGGTTTGGGTGGAATAGGTAGAGAATCGTGTTTTTTCTCTGAGGTTGAAGAGGTGGTATCTGGTTTAGTGTTTTGTTTGAGAACTTGAATTGTGGTTTTGAGTTGG
>JAOQMS010037738.1:0-14369 GCA_027563885.1 Erythroxylum longipes | reverse complement strand
TCAAGAGTCATAATGTACATTCATAAAATAGTTGAAATCATTTATTTCCATCATTTGAAAGAAAACATTAATGGCCTCTTACTTAATTATAAAACTGTAACCCACCTTGAATTCCTTTCTTACAAACTTACTCAGGGATGTCTTTGTTCTTGCTCCTCTTACCTCTCTTGCCTCACTTGATTTTCTTAAACAATAACCAAAATTCCATTCAATTCGGTTTAGAAATCGGAAAGTCATACCTCAACAATTTAAACTCTTTCTCATGCTGAAACAAAAATCTATACTCAAATTCTATCCCAAAAATGAAATGCTTAGAGACTGAATTTAGACTCTATTCCTTCATACAATTTGTATCCCTATGTCTCTAGTTAACTCCAAATAAAAAATAATTTCATTTGGATAACTATAGAAAAAGATATGCTTAAAATAACGAAGCATGTTCTGTGTTGGAAAGTTCGCCGCAGCGAACTTTTCCAGTGAGAAAAAGTTCGCATGAAATCTTACAAGTTCGCTGCGGCGACCCCTGAGTTGGCCGCGGTGAACTTCATCCTTCAAGTTGGCGGCGACGAACCAAGGAAAGTTGGCCACGGGGAACTTTGACAGAAGCATACGCAGAACATGTTTCATATTCCAAATTTTAATTTCCCACCTTTCACATAAATCCCATCTTAAACCTAAACCATCTCTTCTACTTCATTTTCAACCCAATATCATTCACAAACCAATTCATAAGCTATACTTGTTCATTAACCAAAAAGATCAAAACATTTTTATATACCATTCATCAACAACTTCGTACACATACTCAACTTCATTTGAGTTTCATTTAACCAAACCAAGGAAATTTAAAGCATAACTTACTTGTTGAAGCTTCAAAATCTTCAAAATCCTCAAGATCTTCATAAACCCTAGCTTTTCTCTTCTTTCTCTCCTCCCTCTCTTTTTCTCCCTCCAATATTCGTGCTTCTCTCTTCTCAAGCAAGACAAAAATTTTATTTCTTATAACTTATACTCTTAAAAATCCTACAATGTCCCTTTTGCCCCCCAATATAAGCCTTATGTCTTTTAACCTTAAGTGATCTTCTAATTTTGCCCTTATACATTCTTACTTCTTCAATTTAACTTACACTATGCTATACTCTAACTTAATCTTAATTTCTCCATTTAACACTTCTAATTCCATCAATCCAAGCAATAAATCCTCCTAACATTGACATGCTAATTAAACTCCAAATAAAATGATTTATCTAGCAAGATCACAAAATTTATTCAAATCATGCTTAATAAAATAAATAAATAAATAAAAATTTCGAGGCCCAACAGTTTGAATACTCAATGATCTCTAACTTCTCCGACTTCTTATATATGTGCATGTAATGCTTTATCCTTTGAAGGTAACACATCACCCTCTTAGCTGCTCTCCGGTGATCCACTCCTAGATTGCTTAGATTTGTGCTAAGTACCTCAACAATGTACGTAATATTAGGCCGCGTAGAAACTTAGGCCTACATTAGGCTCCTTACTGCTGATGCATAAGGAACTTTTTGCATTTCTTTTATCTCTATCTCGTTCTTGGGACACTGCCTGAGACTGAACTTGTCTCCTTTAGCCAGAGGGGTATCAATTGGCTTACAATTCTGCATCTTATACCTTTTGAGAACTTTCTCAATATATCCCTTTTGTGACAATCCAAGAGTACCCTGAGAGCGATCCCAGTGTATCCTAGCACAAAAGAAGCTTTGCCAAGATCTTTCATCTCAAAATTCTTTGATAGAATTTTTTGGGTGTCATGTAGCAGCCCTTGATCATTACTAGCAAGTAATATGTCATCGACATACAAAACCAGAAAGATATACTTGCTCCCACTGAACTTGTGTTATATACATTCATTCACAATGTTTGCCTTAAAGTCATACTAAATGACTACTTAGTGGAATTTGTAATACCACTGACGAGAAGCTTACTTGAGCCCATAGATGGATTTCTTCAGTTTGCAGACCACTTTCTTAGAATCTCCTTAAATGAAATTCTGTGACTGTTCCATATAAATTGTTTCATCAATGTCACCATTGAGAAACGTAGTCTTTACATCCTTCTGATGAAGTTCAAGGTCATAGTATGCTACAAGTGCCATGATTATTCTAAAAGAATCCTTTGAGGAAACTAGGGAAAATGTTTCTTTATAATCTATGCCTTCCTTTTGCGTAAAGCCTTTAGCGACAAGACGTGCTTTATATCTTTCCACATTGCCCTTTGAATCTTTCTTTGTTTTAAAGATCCATTTACAACCAATTGGTTTCATTCCGTCAGGCGATGGGACGAGTTCCTATACGTCATTGTCAAACGTAGACTTCATTTCCTCATTCATGGGCTCGATCCACTTCTCTTAGTTGGCACTGTTCATTGCTTGCTGGAAATTGACCGAATCATTTTCCAGGATTCTAGTATCGAACTCATGTTCTTGCAGGAACACAATGTAATCATCTAGAATTGCATTCCTTCTTTCTTTAGTAGATCGCCTCAGTGGCACTTGTTTTTGAGGTTGAGTTTGACTTTCAGGGTTAATCTGTTCTTATTCAGGAAGGTCGCCTTGTTGTTCTAGAATAAAGTCAGGAATTAAATCTGAATTCTAGTCAAGAACTACAACAAAAAGAGAAATTTGTTCCTCTTCAAAGGTGAAATCTATTTTATCTTCCCTCCCAAACACAAGATCCTCAAATAACCTAGCATTTCTCGTCGCAAAGATTGCTCTAGTAGTGGGTTCGTAAAACTTATACCCCTTGGATCTTTCAGAATACCTAACAAAATAGCTACTGACTGTTCTCGAATCCAACTTCTTCTCATTTTGCCGATAAGGCCTAGCTTTAACTGTCGTCTGAATCCTTTGTTTAGAAGCATGCCCTAAACATTTATGCCAGAGACTTGCAGAATTCTCAGTTAACTTCCTATTAGTGCCTCGTGTATCTGTATGCAGGGACTCGACAGATTTGTCTACCGTATTAAGTAAGCATAGAGTATCATTGTCTGGTAGGGAACCAATACAAACCAGCTTTGAATAAAAGTAGAGATTAAACTTGCTGTTTCCAAAGTTATAAAAATAAACCAGCAGGTCTAAAGCAGAAATAGAAATTAGTTTTCGTCTAAAAGATGGAACAATAAAAGTATCTTTCAACTTCAATACAAAGCCAGCGTTTAATGATATACTAAACGTCCCAATTGCCTCTACTGGTACTGTATTGCCGTTTCCCACATAAATGTGTCTTTCACCATCACTTGGGGTTTGACAATGGAGGAAATGCTGCATAGATACACTAATGTGAGTGGTTGCACCGGAATCAATCCACCAAGTGTGTGGAGGCATGATGGACAAGTTAACCTTAGAATAGACAATACTTGAGAATGTAACTTTCTTTTCACGATGTGAGTGCCACTTAGTACAGTCTCTCTGTTGGACCCCAAACTTTTTCTTGGAAGTTAGAATTATTAAATGAGAATTTGTTGGCATTTAGTCATGAACAAATTTTATTTACATGTGTTTGCATATATTAAATAGAAATGTTAAAATTTAGTTAGGTAGGCATTAGATTAAATATGGAAGGGTAAACTTGAAAATATTAGAAGTTGTCTTAAATTAATAATAAAAGAAGATAAAGAGAGTCGTGTAGAAGTAAGTAAGTAAGAAAGAAAAACGTAGAAGGACCTAGAGGAAGAGAAGGAGAAATGAACCAGAAGAAAAAGAAAGAAAGAAAGAAAGAAAAAGAAGAAAGAAAGAAAGAAAAATGAGAAAGAAGTAGAAGAAGAAGATTTAGTTGAGTTTTAGGTAACCTCTATCTTTTCTTCTTGTTTTGGTAGAAGAAGGAAGTAGAGAAAAATAAGTTTATGTGCTGAAAATGAAGGGAGAAAGAAGAGAACCAAAAAATCCATTTTCTTAGATATTCATGGATTTTTAACCTAGATATTAGTTACTTTAGCTTAGTTAAACCAAGAGTAGTGTAAGTCCAAGCTCAACGTTGACTATTAGAGTTATATGGATTTTCTTTTTGTATATTTGTTTGAATGAAAGTTTGGTTGTTTGAAGGGAACCAAGAAAATCGAAGGAAAGAGCAAGAGGAGAGACAAACTTGAGTTTGGATTTACAAGTACATAGGTTGGTAAAATGTTTATGGTTATTGCGATGATGGGCTGATTTCTTACATGATTGTGTGTGCTTAAATGCTAGTATTTGAATTATTATGAATGTGGGAAAAATAATCTGTGATTTGATATCATGTTTGATTTGAAAGATTTTGCTGTTTTTGGTATTAATGAAAAGAAGAAAATCACAAAAAGCATGAAAATATGAATATGTTATGACATATGTAAGTATCAAAAATTTGCTTGTGTGTAGGAAAAAGAGATACCATTTCGTTCGTCATATGCACATTGACCTAAAGCCTTCTCCTGGCTGCCCGCTTGTAGCATATGAGCTCCGAAAATGGACTCATTTCTTTCATGGTGCAAACTTCAATTTTTCCATTCCGTTCTAAGGGATTCTCTCGAGCCATTATGTTTGCGCATTGTATCTTGATTTGTTGAGCATGGAGCATAATTGAGTGTTATGGTTTGATAATTAAATGAATATATGATCTGATTTGTGTGATAATATGTTTTTGACTACCTGAATTCTCAGAGTTAGAAATGTGGATAATGTGATTTGTTAAGACTAGAATGCAATATATATATGTATATATATGCTTGATTATGTGTGCGTGGCTGGTTATTGATGGCTATAAATGTATTAGCTACACGTTTTGTAGCTTATTCTATTATTTTCCACTCCTCAGGTGCAGAACAAGCTGATCAATATTGAACCTTGCAAGCTTTGGCAAACTCCAAGATTTCTATCTTTTGTAACTAAATTAGTTCGGATACTTTTGGTAGCTTAGAAGCATATCAAGCATAAGCATTCTTATTTGTTTTGTATTATGCTACTGTTGCGATCCTTAATATGTAATTAAGTGGTATACACACTCTGTTTTGTTTGAGAAATGAATGAAAGAGATGATGAAGTTTCCTTTGTACATGTTCAAGAATTTCTTCTCTGTTAAGTTGTTAATTTCGGTTGAGACTATAAGTGTAAGATGTTTGATGGATTTTGGATAGATTTTATTAAACAAATGATTACGTTGGGAGTCTGTTAAGTTGTGAGTTTTGTATGTATGGTTTCTGTTTGTTGGTTTCAGGTCTTTTGAAATGTGTAAAAGTTTCTATATACAACAGAGAAAAAGAGGGATAGAAATTGTATTTCTGATTTCAATGATTAAAATGTATTGATATAAGAAGAATTAGATAAAGTTGTCTTCATAAAAATTGTAGCTCATTCTCTTATCTTTCTAACGATATAAAGTTTGTAATTTTTGGACATCTAAGTTGAAAGTTATGATGATTAGAATTTGGAGTAGTAGAGTAAGGGTGCACGATCGTGTCCAACCCCATTTTTACAAGGGGTGCACGATCGTGCACATGCACAATCATGACTGACCCCATTATTAATGGAATTTTACGATTGTGAACATGCACGATTGTGCCTTTTATACGCATAGTAGTGCATTCTTAAAGCACCACCGTGCATTTTTGTACATGACCGTGCACTCTTAAACATGACCGTGCATTTTTGCGCATGACCATGAATTTATTTTAATTATTTTTATTTTAAAATTCCCCCAATTTTAGCGTTTTGTTGCTACAAAATAAGATCCGAGACCCGGGCCAAACACTCTCTTCCAATGTCCCTTCTGCTTACAGAAATTGCAACTATCATCATTTGCCTTTTTGCCTTTCAGTTGCTTTTTATTGGTAGGTCCAGCTGCTTTAGCAGGTCCAGCTGCATGCACATTCTTCCTTTTCTTGCCCTTGGAAAAAGATGCCATATAAGCACTTTCGGTTTTGTCTCTCTTCAGTCTCTCTTCCTCCTCCACACAATGAGAAATGAGCTCGTTAAGACTCCATTTCTCTTTCAAACAGTTATAACTGACAAAAAATTGGCCAAACTGTGGAGGCAGAGATAACAGCACCAAGTATACTAACATGTCTTCTGACAAGTCTAACTTGAGTGCTTTCAGCTTTGACTGAATGTGAGACATCTCCATAATATACTCTTTGACATTGCCTGCTCCTTAGTATCTCATTGAAATGAGCCTTTTTAAGAGAGTACTGGTGTCAGCCTTTTCAATCTTGACAAACCTTTTCTCTAACTCTCCAAAGAACGAGGTAGCATCAGCTTCTTCGGATATAGTGTCTCAAACTTTCTAGAATAGGCTATCGCATGATCATCAGACTCATGCAATTTGAGTGCTCCCACTTCTCTAACAGTCTCTTCTCCTCTGGGGAGCTTTCAGTAGAGACAGTGGGAAGCTTGTTTCGTAATGCTAAGTCGAGATCCATGCAACCTATAACAATCAAACCATCCTCCTTCCAGCTCTTATAGTTTGTGCCATTAAGCACGGGGATGGAATTCATATTCCCAGAGATAGTAGACATAGCAACAAAATTCACTGGGCACAAACAAAGCAAAACTAATAAGCTCACATATTCACAACATTTGATTTAGCGGATAATTAAACTTTAATCAACAGCAACAAACCCATCATAAGACACCGGAGCAACACAAATTTAGTCTTTGGACAGAAAATTAGCTTGCAAATGGTATTCTTGGCCCAGTAAAAAATACTGACAATAAGATTCTATCGAACACCAAGTCTTCCTTTGAACCGACTCAATGCTCACAGAAAATAAAACTCAAGAGTCATCATATGTCTATTAATGTATATGTATTTGAATTTCAATCAAGCAAAAATTTTCCTTTAGGCCAATCACCGTAATCATGAAATGCAAATGCCACCATTTAACGTTTTAAATGAGATCAGTTTTCGTAAAAGAGGCTATATGGGCAGCATTCCACATCAACTAATTCACTTAAAATGTTAAACGCTGCCATCAATTTGGGCTGAAATCCCAAAAATGACAGTCTAAAAATTCTGCTGAAATGTACCTAGCCTGGCCCTATAAGGCTTAGCTCGATTCGGCTCGGCCCAAAGAGGCCTCAGCCTAGTCTGTAATCAGCCTAAAAAAATCGATCCGAAAGGGCTCTTTCTGACTCGATCAAACTATTTAACCGCTCAACTTTGACCTGGTCAAAGGTTGACCTATCAGTTTTGGCCTAGTCAAAGCTAACCGGTCAACCTTTGACCAGGCCAAAACTGATGGGTCGACCTTTGACTGATCAGTCAGCTTTAACTAGGTCAAACTTTTGACTAACAAAGGGAGTTAGGCCAAAGGCCTAAGTCTAAATCCTTGGGCTAAAGAATGGGTTGTTGGGCTTGGGCTACCAAGTGGGCATCTTTCAGCCTAAAAGCCCAATTAGCAAACCCAACCTGAGTATCCTCTCTTTCTCCTTCTTGTAGGCGCGACAGTGTAACGGAAACTAGGGTGTCCGCGCCGCTGCCATCGCCGTCGCCAATTGTCTCCTTCATCAGTGGTTTCTTGGACGGCGACCAATGGCTCGGATGGCCAACGACATGGCACTAGAGGTGGAAGGTGGCTCTCATGTTGTTGGCCACACCCGTGCCCTAAGCCCAAGAGTTTATTCTCAGTTCGGTCCCAATCGAAGAAAGTAGGTCACAGTTTTTCATGTGATTTTTAACTCTTTTCCGATCCCATGACAGAAAATCTTCTAATCTTGAAAAAACGAACACAAAAATCAAAATTGAAGGGCTTTGCAAAAAACGAACAGTTGGTGAAAGAGAAAAATAAGGAAGAAAAGCAAAGAACTTCTTTATCATTCTTTTTCAAACTCAGTCAAGTCAAAAAGCAATGACAAAGTTTTGCTTTTCTTTTTTTAATTATTATTTGTCCTTTTCAAAAATCCATCACAATCAACACACCGAATCAAAACAAAATCTCAATATCAGCATGATAATGGCTCTTATTCCACTTGAAGACTTTTATAATCCCTATAACAAAATCATATTATTATGTGAAATATAAGATGGAATAGAATAGCGGAAGCAAACCTAATTCCATGTGTGGTGATGATTGAGGAGCTAAGTTTCCAAGGCGCCAGAATGCTATTTTGAAGAAAATGCCAGTGTGATGGGAACGTAGGCAGACAAACGTAATATTCCTTGGGGACGACGACCTATTTATAGCACAGGTAAGTTTCTCTTAATTGCGATTTAACCCATTATTTACTCATAATTAAGGTACAGTCTCTGCACATAAGTACCCACACTTTTAATTTGATGCCACTAAGCCCACTAACTTTTTTTCATGTTTGATCACTTTGAAAGGGCTTAATAATTGACGGTTACCCTAAATTATATACGAGCCCAAAGATATTCCAACATCAAAAGCATTCAAAATTATCTCTTAAAACACTCACAAATTTGAATCGTAAAATACACTCAAATATTGTATATCATTTGGTTTGTTTAATTCTTGAAAATATTTAGAGATGAGTTCCATAAGTCTTTTATAAGTTGAAGGTCTTAGGCAATTTGAATAAGATAAGTAAAGGGTCTTAATATTCTTGATGGCTAAGAATAGTGATGGCCATCCAAATTAACTACTTAGTAGTCCTGGCCCTGAGCAAGGGAGGAAGGGCGCTCGCCTAGGACCTAGGGGCCCAATTGATGACTTGAGTTGCCGTAGAGAAATGGAAGAGGCTTTGTCTTCTCTTATGATAGTTCACGTCCTTTCTTTTCCTTGGGTTGTATAAGTGTTGCTACTCATGTATTAATAATTTACCTTTGGTTTATTGTGAAAGGAATTTAACAATCCAATTTCGAAGTTGAATTGTTAACTTTTTTTTTTATGTTTTGGTTAACTTCATAATATAATCCATTTATGAAATCTTACCCATCATAAAATTGAGCATCTTAGGTTAATGTGCTAAAGAGGTTTACTTCATCTTTCCAGTAAATTGAATTAAAGTTCAGACCCATCCTTGTTTGATCCTCCGAAGCCAATAGTTCACTCATTTTGTAAAATTTTAACATCTTCTGATACCTATGGAGGGTTCTCTATTACGAGGAAGCATATCACTGAATGCTTGCTATTGTTAGTAATAGTTTCTACTTTGGTTTTCATTGTCTTTAACATCTGGCTATAGTTCTTACCCTTTAACTTTTTTATTTCCATCATAACATAAACCAAGCTACCCTAACTTAAGAATTGGCATCAAAAGATATTTAGGGTTACAAGTGGCGATTTAAACATATGTTTAGAGGTAAAGTTATAATTTTTTTCATTGTGTAATTCAAATTATATTCTAACTTATTGAATACTTGAATACATTATAATTTATTGCATAGGAACTGAAAAAAATTAGACCTAAACCAAACTACCAAGTTACTTCTTTCTATTCAGCAATGATCACTTCCTAAGATTGTTAAAAGGATCTTTAATATAGTCATGCGTGCCTGTAACTTATGATAGAAGAAAATTAATTGAAACTATTATTGCAAACGTTTTAATATGTGTTAAAATCTTTCAAGAAGTAATACCTAAGCTGAGAATCATGAAAACAAAATCTAATATAACTTGTTATCAATGATATAATACATTACTTTCCATTTATATTTATATTTATATTTTTTAAGTTTAAGTAAATTATAAAAATAATTTAATAATTTAATATTAATTACTAATAAGAACAACAACAACACTTGGTATAAATTTGCTTACACGTAGGGTCTAGAGAGGTCCAGTAGTGCGCAGCCATACCCCTAACTAATGGAGAGACTATTCTAAATATTTACTAATAAGAATTATAATCAATAATTTATTTTAATTTAAGTTTTGTTTGAAAAATAAAATTAATATATTATAAATTAAAATATCTTAAAATGCATAAATTTAAACAAATTAAAATAATTTTTAATCATATTACAATGAAAACTTTTTATTTTGTTTTAAAAAATCAATTATCTTTTTAACAATAGAAACATTGTAATTCAATTGTATTATGACGTTTCATATTTATCTTAAAATATGTATTTATGATAAGTTTATTGTCACTTCTTCACATATATTTATTATCAAAAGAGAATTGATTTCTTTTTTTTGGTACTATTACGATCATCATGATCATATCTGTTGTAGTTTCAATATTTGTTCTCTTTGGTGAAAAGTAGATCAATGTTCATTTTTAATGTTTTAGAATTACTTGAAAAATTGAAAATAGATTAAGAGTATGATAACTTTTATCATAAAATCTTGCTCTTTGTTTTTTTCAATTTTAATATAGGATACTAAAATTTCTCTTTATGTTTTTTTCCCTCTTTCGCAGATATGTAATACCATTGATATATCTTTGTAATATATAGTTGAGCTATTGTTGTTATGTTGCGCCTACCTGCTTCTTTAGTTCTATACAGCTGCTTTGTTCTTCTTCTAATCCAATAGTGTTATAATTATCTTATATGTTGTTGCTTGAAAAGAATTTGTCTAGAATGAAAAAAGGAAAAAAGAAAATAAATAGAAAACTTATTAGAATCCCAAAAAGGAGTTGTTAATAAATTTGTTAAAAGAGTAGGCTTATCTAGTGAGAATCTTAGGGAATAAAATGAAGGTAATTTTGAACAACCTAATGAAAGTATAAGTAATGAGATTCATATTTATGAGGATGTTAGTAATTTGAGTAAGTATGATCATACATCAAATGCATCAAATTTAGAAAATTTAAGGACAAATGTGTGATAACCTGTTTTTCCATACTAAAGGTTAGGACATAGGACCTAGATGTTGATGGTAAAACCTATCTACTTATTTTAGGCTTTAAGAACTGCAAGTGAATGGGTCGTGACTTGTAGTAAAAAGAGCGGATATCTATCTCACAGGGATTGATGCCTAGACACTGCTTAATTTAGACACAACTTTGTTTAGGAAACTAAATTATGAAATCCAAATAATCTGGAAAATTAAATTAAAATTAAAAGACTAACATAAAAGATGGACAATACCGCAATTGCAGAAAATCTGAATTCAAGAATCTAAATGCTAGAGATTACTTTTTCCTTATTTTATCTCCCTCCTATCTTATTGATTGAATTGTGTCTCACCCTAGATTTCCGAATGTACTAATTACCCTCTCTCAAGGTGTAACTATTTTTCCCTAATTGAATTACTGGGAATCTATTGAACGATATCTCAACCTACCCAATGACTCTACCGATTCAACTAGTTATTAAGCTATCTTATGGATGATCAATTGGCTAATCGAGATCTCTCTTCTAACTAATCAATTAACATGATGATTGCTTGTCTATAGGTCACCAACTCTCATTGTACAATCCTACATGAATCTCATCTCACTCACTCTCTTGATTTTTTGGAAGATGACAAATAAGAACAACAATCATCAAAGACACTTCATTCAATTCAATAAAATATGATTTTTGACAAAAGAATTCAAAAGCAATCTTTAATATGAAATTAGCCTAACATGGTCTCCATAACATCATAAACAATCAAATAAACCATTTGTACAAAGAAAGGAAGAAATCAAAATGACAAAAAATTGAATATAAGAGTCCTTCTCTTCTTTGCCAAAATCTAGAATTTTGGTGTTGATGTGCTATTTTACCCAATCTTGATGATGATCCTCGTCTTTAATCCTTCCTCAATGCTTCAAACATGTGTTCTTCATCCAAGGATGATCTTTCTACAAGTGGGTGTCATCTCTTTTGAAGATGGAGACTTAATTATCTTTTTATAGTCCAAAAACTCTAGGTTTACTGAAGCCTCGCAGATTGCCTCAAATTATAATTCCCACGTCTTACACATAGATGCACTCCTTATTTCTGCTGTGATTCCCATGTGACATGGGAATTTGTATGATTCCCATGTGATATGGGAATATATCCCAGATGAATTCTTCTTGTCTGTTGTGATTTCCTACATCCGTGGCAATTTGCTTGATTCCCATGAACATGGGAATTTATCCTAGATGAACTCCTCTTGTCTTCTCTTCTTTGATTTCTTGTTCACCCTCCAAATTGCTCCCTCTTCTTTCCTACACAAAAATAATCAATTCTTACCCTCAATTAGCACCAAACACACAAGAACAACAATGCAAATCAAACTTAATGAAAACATACCAAATGAATCCGAAACTAAAACAATAAGCAATAATTATGCTAGAAATCACATGCCAATTTCCTAGGAAAACATATCCTAATGCACACCTATCAACATCACCACACTTGACTCTTTGCTTGTCTTCAAGTAAAATAAATACAACCAATTAGTTCTATCACTTTATTTTCACATAGATCAAAACATACAATCCATCAAATTCAAGCCAACTCAAATATCAAGTTAATGCACATATCATGAATACTTTCTCATTGGTGTACATAAGCAAACTCACAATTGGCAAAATCATTCAAAGATAAGTAAAGATGCGTAAATGACTCTTCCTCACGTTTTTCATTCATTTCGCTCAAGTGTTTAATGATTAGTGTTTCGCTTAAACTCCCTATAGGAAACTACACTACCATAGGCTTGCTAATACACCAATTTTTCCTCTACAATGATTGCATGCATAAATAGATCACAAGGACTTGTTTAGGGCTGTAATGTGGTAAGGGTAAAGGTGAGAAAAGGAATATGTTGAAGCACAAACATAAGTAGAGTAAAAAGCATATAAAACGGGATAACAAAATATAACTCCGAGACATACAAATTTACCCAATATTCTGCACTTATTGATGTTATTCACTTGTTCTTCCTTTTTCTTTTCTTTTCTTTTTCATTTTATTTTCGACATTTTTTTCATTTTCGTTCTTTTTCTTCATACAAGGAAGAACTATGAATCAAAACTAGCACTCTATACAATGTTGTCCACAAGAAGAAATATACTTAACCTTTCTCGGTACAAATTTCACACAATCCCAACTAATATTTTACTTTATACTCTACTAAGCTTGTGTAAAGGTAGGATAAAGGGGTTTAAAGTTTTAAAATTTCAGTTTGTTTGACAAACAAAAGGTTAAGGTTTAAAAGGGGGGTAGCAGGGGATAATAACAGGTAGGTTATTTAAGCCAAGGGTTAACATAAAAAGGGCATAGATCATCTCTATTAAGCATGCATCTAGTAGACTCAAATTGGTTCAAAGCAAGTTCTAAAGGTAGTAACCTATGGAATTACACTCAACAAAGAAATGAAATGACTATAAATGGAGTCATATGATTCAATCCTCACTTTGGCTCAATTGAAAACTCATTATGCATCTGTATACTACCTCATTGTTCAAATTTCAATTTGTGACTAAGCTTATGTAACCAACTACTTTTCATCACTCTATATGGTTCAATTTCTACTCAAGTAGCCTAATCTGAGTTCAAGCATGCATTCAATCTAATTCTAAATATAGGACAAAATCTTATGGAAATATTTACCGTAATGATTCAAGTACGGTTCCATTGCTAACACAAAACACCATTGCTGATATAAAGCACATATAATATGTCTAAACATGCATCCTAATTAACAAAATGCAAACAATGCAATTAAGAAAGTCGATGTCAGCTCCCCGCACTTAAAGATCACATTGTCCTCAATGTGACAAAATAACAAACAATAAGGGAAAATGACCTCAAATAAAACAAACAAAAATAATGACACAAAAATAAACAAAAGACATAAAACCATATGCAAGAAAACAAAATCAAGCCAAATAGAGATAACAGGAACTCAAACAAAAGAAAATGACACAAATGAAAAGTTTAAGGTAAGAAATGGCTTATGGAGATGATGGTGGCGATGTTGTAGGTAAAGGAGCTTCAAAGTTGTTCCTCCGATAGAAGTTGAGGAACCTTTTCTTCAAACTGTGTTGCTCCTTATGAACCTGCCATATTTGAGTGCCGAGTTCATCGAGCTGGGATGTCATTCTTTGTTGGTTAGAGGCTATTCGTTTGAGAATCGAATGATATCGATTCACCCCTATTCAGTTCCTCTGCCATCGCTTCCTCTGCTAGTTCTGGAGCTACTCTGGATGTGGAAGGTTGGTGTAGCATCCCGTTATCATAGGGTACGTACCGAAACACCCTGAGGACATTCCAGTACATAACCTATGAAAATAGTGCACTACGTTCAATCACAACATTCACTTAACATGGCATCACCATTCGTCATTTTCTTATAAGACATCATAATGAAAAACAACATATTTTAAAACTCAAATTTCTCCCTTCATTTCATAAAACCAAATATTTACATTGACAATTTTCAATATCGTTCGAATATGAACAACATCATATCCTAATACAAAATACACTACATGAAAGAGGAAATACACAAAAAGATCTATCTAATCTTCCAATCTCAGC
>JAOQMS010037717.1:0-14370 GCA_027563885.1 Erythroxylum longipes | reverse complement strand
AATGACGATTGAGAAGAGTATTTAAAATGTGTACCGGGTTTTAATTGTTAAGTGATGTGGCACGCCACCCTCGCGGGACACGGACTCGGGTATCACCATCTATATCGGGTTTGGATCCGGCGGGAGTGGGGTGTTACACTTAGGATCACCAACCATTGCACACCTGGTACAAGTGGGAAGGCTGCAACTGGAAGAACATAAAAATCTGCCTTCATATGATACCCTTGAATATCTAAAGGTGAGGCTAAGCATTTCCCACATAATTGATTTTCTCTCTGTTAGCTACCATGACCTAGAAAGCTTGGCCCTTAGTTATTGGTAGTCCATGTTTTTGCGCCAATGATTGATCCATGAAGTTGTGGGTACTCCCACCATCCACCAAAATTGTCACTTCTCTCCCCTTCATTCTACCTGGAAGTCTTACAATTTGTGGGTGTTCAGTACTTACTATAATGTGGAATGATATTTCTGGTAATGCCTTGTCACCTTGATGATTATCTTGAACTTCGAATTCCCGGTCTCCACCTGCAGGAACATCTTCCATCATAAATAATTGCGGATGTTGGCAACGATGACCAAGGACAAACCGTTCTTCACAATAATAGCACAACCCCTTCTCCCAGCGTTCTCTAGCTTCCTGACTGGTGATCTGCTTAAAGGTTGTTGGGTTACTACTAGTAGCTAATTTAGATGCCAACGAACGTCCCAAAGTCCCCGTCGGTTTGATTATTGATTTGGGTGGGGCTCCTAAGATTGACAGCTTGAAAGGAGAAGTCCCTTTTCTTAGCCATCCGTTCCGTTCTTCAACCAAACACGCCACCCCTATTACTTCTGTCAAAGATCGTGGTAGTCCCTTTTCTTAGCCATCCGTTCCGTTCTTCAACCAAACACGCCACCCCTATTACTTCTGTCAAAGATCGTGGTTGTTTGATTTTAACATCCAGTCAAATTCATCTTTGAGCCCTGCAACAAAACACCCTATTAAAAAATTTTCAGGTAATTCATCTACACAATAGGAAAGCCTTTCAAACACCTCTTGATAGGAAGAAACAGTTGTGATTTCTTTGAGTCTTGTGAGTGCTTCTGAGGGATCTTCGTAGTTGGTTGGTCCAAAACGAAGAAGCAATGCCTTGCTAAATTTAGTCCAAGCCACAGGTCCTTTGAACTTGGCATATCACCTATGCCATTGGAGCGCAATACCCTCAAGATGAAAAGAAGCTAACTGCACCTACTGATCAGATGCTACGTCCTTGAATTCAAAATATTATTCTGCTTTGTAAACCCACCCTTACGGGTCTTTTCCGTTAAACTTCGAAAAATTCAGTTTGAGATGATGATTTTGAGTATTGGTGGAGGTAATCTGATTGGTGGAAGGTGGTTGAATTGGTGTAGAGGATTCAGCTGGGGTAAAGGGATTAACGTTTGGATTGGCAGTGTTAGTGTGAGTCTCACAAGACACCCTCAAGGACTGAATTTCTGTCAACACGATTTGTAGAATGGAATGAACTTCATTAATAATAGTTTCATGACGACCTAGTATTTCCTGAACTTCGTTGCGAAACTCGACATTAGTTTGATTCCTTGTTCCCATTTTGAGCCTAACCTAGCTCTGATACCACTGACACAGAATTTTTCGTAGTTGTTGAGAGATTAAAAGAAACAAAGGAAGATGAAATAGAGTTGGTAAAAATCTTATATCCCCCTCTTCTATATTGCCATGGCAATATATATACGACAACAACAATGGCTCAAGCCACTAACAGATTTCAACAAACAAATAGAAGATGCTGGCTACTTATTCAGCCATAACAAAGTAACTGACTAACAATTAACTACTCCTATTTTAGAGCTACTCAGCAACAGAATAGGACCAGGTCCTACAACTCTAACCACGCACACAAATTCTACTCCTCAAGACCTATGCAACCCATGCACCACCTATGCACATATCATAGGAGAGGTAGGAGGAGACTTGGGGCGGTCGTCATGGTTCAGGTCTGGGTGAGTCAAGCCTTGACTTAGTGAACTCGACATCACTTCCTTGTCCTCTGGCATCTTTCTTTTCTTTTCTTTTTTTTGGTTCTAAAGAAAGAAAGAGTCACCTTTAACAAGTTCACTTCAACTTGTGCATTCTGTAGAGAAAAAAGGAAATAATGTGCAATTGTAATGCTTTCACTTGCACTTGAAATCTGTTAACATTTGGTCATGGGTGCAGGATTGGAATCGGAGAATATACCGTAGGTTGGGTTCTCAATTAGGCTATTTTTAGTTGAACATTACATTTTTAATAAAATAGAATAAAATTAAATGGTTTATAATGAAATAACATGTAAATAAATATAATATTAGAAAATTATCGTTGAAAATAAGGGAATTATTCATAATGTAATATAGTAACATATTGCTTGAAAGAAGGATTCATAATATAATATAATATAATATTATTTATCATTTTATATTATATCCTGAACCTCCTAAATCAAAGATAATTTACTTTTACTGTTTAGGATAGAATGGGATATAATGTAAAACTCTCCCTTTTCCATCCTATTCTATTTCATTCCATTAGAAGCTCTCCTCCCAAATGAAGAAATCTATTTCATTCCATTAATAACCACCCAATCAAATATAACGATGTCCTAATTCCATAAACCTGTCTCCTCCCACTTCTTCATCCTTACTACGTCTCCGGTCTCCACAATACATGGGGTGGACCCTATCTAACTTTAATTTTTTTAGAAAACAAATTTAAAATTTTAATATTAAATAGAATAAATGTATAAAATAAAAAACATATAATTTCTTATTTTAGAGAAGCGTTATTCTAATTTTAGTTCTCTTACAATGTGTTTGTTTAACTTGAATAATCATTTCATTCCTGATCTATTCCTAGTAATAGGTTATTCCCTTGTTTGGTTGAAGAAAACATACTAAATATATAAGCTAAAGATTTACTTATTCATTGAGTTTGGGGAATAAGTAAAGTCATCACCCCTATCTTTATCTAATTTAAATCTATTCCAAGTAGTTGGGAATAAAATTGAGGACATGTTAACCAAAAATATCCTTAAGGAATCCAAATAATTACTTAGCTATAATAATAATAAGAAGAAGAAGAAGAAGAAGAAGAAGAAGAAGAAGAAGAAGAAGAAGAAGAAATAAAATTAATAATAAGAAAATAATAAGAAAACTAATAATAATAAGAAAATTAATAATAATATAATAAGAAAATCTATAATAATAATAATAAGAAGAAGAAGAAGAAGAAGAAGAAGAAATAAAATTAATAATAGGAAAATAATAAGACAACTAATAATAATAAGAAAATTAATAATAATATAATAAGAAAATCTATAATAATAATAATAATAATAATAACAAGAAGAAGAAGAAGAAGAAGAAGAAAATTATTAATAATAATAATAATACTAACAAAAACAAGAAGAAGAAGAAGAAGATGAAGAAGATGAAGAAGACGAAAAAGAAAATTAATAATAATAATAATAATAATAATAATAAAGTTAGTAAGGACTACTTATATATTTTGGTATTTCTGATAATTATTCCTTTGTAATTTCAATTTTATATTTTCAAATCAAACATTGACATTACATTATTATTAAAAATTCTTAGGAATAAACTAAACTAAATAATATTCATTTTATTTTATTTCATTTATCATCTATTCTATTTCTACAGATTCACCATTCTATTTCTTAACTATTCTAACAGATGAACTAAACACCATATTAAGTGAATAACTTAAGAGTTTGTCTGTTTCTTTTTTAAAATTTAGTAGAAAAAACTTGATTGCTTGAGATTTTGATTTTTGTTTTTGGTTTTAATTTTTTCCATTTTTCAAAAATCATGAAATCCATAAAAGTGGTGTATGTTTTCTGTTTTTGGCTTTTCATAATTTGATTTATTATCAACTAAAGATATATTATTTAATTATTTAATATATTAAATTTTAATAAGAATTATGAATAATTTACTTCAATACTAAATATTTAATTAATTAAAATTAATTATCTTAATAATATTATTTAATTTTTGTTAAATAAAAATATTAAATTTGATAATTATTAATAAATATAATTAAATTTAAAATATCTTCAAAATATATAAATTTTAAATAAAATTTGATTTAATAATTACAAATAAATATTAATTTTTAAATAAAATTTAATTTTTAAATT
Source organism: Erythroxylum longipes (assembly GCA_027563885.1). Lineage (NCBI taxonomy): Eukaryota > Viridiplantae > Streptophyta > Magnoliopsida > Malpighiales > Erythroxylaceae > Erythroxylum > Erythroxylum longipes. The sequence goes on along the minus strand of JAOQMS010037717.1, from coordinate 10,171 downwards.
ATTTATTTAAACAAAGTAATATAATTTTATCAATAGTTTGTTAATAAATATTATACAAGAGATCAAAATAAAGTTATTTAATTAAAAATAATTTATCTTTAAGTTTTATCTGATATGTAATTATTATTAGTGATAAAAATATAAATACATTGACATTAACAACTAAATAGATTTTTATTTTTATTTGAAAGAAAAACATAAACAAAAAAACTGAAAACCACCCAAAAAAACAAAATTAGAACCAAATGACCCCTTATATAATCATCACAATGAGAATTTTCATAGACTTACAAGTAGTGTTTCAAATGAAATTATCACATTGCATCAGTTCAGTAAATCTGTTCTCTAATAAGAACCTAAATGTTTGTTTATTTAAAAATCTTCATATTTTAGTCTATAAGAATGATTACTTTTTCCACAAGGATTAAAAAAATAATGTGTGACACTATTTCTACACTCTACTAATTTTCTATCTTAATAAAACAATGACTAGTAATAATTTAGAGATAGTATAGGGGGCGGTTAGTTCACATTGGGGAATGGTAATAGGAATGAGAATAAATATAGTGAGGAATAAGAATGGATATAATCATTATAATTATGATGGTTGGTTAAGAGGAAGGAATGATTACCATTACCGTTAACAGTGGTTGGTTTGTCAAAAATATTGAGAAATAAAAATTTATTATAGTTTAATTAATTACATTATAATTAACTAATTAATATATTATAGTTAATTAATTATATTTTAATTAAAAATTAATTATATTTTAATCAATTAATTATATTTAATTAAAAAAATTTTAAAATATAAGTGTTACACCTGTGACACTTATTGTTCTCTTTCACACCCGTGGCACTTACCTATTAATTAAGAAATGAAAGTCAGTATTCTCAGATGTGAGAGGTATAAAGTAACACCGAAAAGTAGGATATCAAAAAATTTTCATTCAATCATAATAAATAACCAACCAATATTTTTCATTCTATACCCATAGATTCATTCCCAATCCCCTTAACCAAGCACCCCTTGATCTTATCATAATTTTATTTGCAATGTACATTTATTTTATGAACTTTATCATGTACATTTAAAATATATAAGATAAAGAATGTCTTTAAGTAATAATGTCATTAAACTAGAACCAACCTATATAAACTAGGACCTTTCTCTTTTTAGGGTACACCCTTAATAAGATTGTGTGGATTACATTAATGTGGACATGAAAAGTTTCAATAAAAGAATTTTTTTAATTGCCTAAACTTCTTACATTAATATATAATTCCTAGCTTCTTCCATGATCAAGTTTTAAATCACCCTCAAGGATTCCTATCTGTGATCTCTTATAGAGGTACTATGAAAAATTTGTGTCAAAGGTAATATTACCTGTAACACATAGCATAAACCTTATTACGTGTTCCGAATTGTTCATAAAAGGGTTAAAAACGAAGGAAATAAGGAATATCTGATTTCAGCTCTGTCTTGACTTCTGAAACGATTTTCGTGGCCAAAACAAGCTCCAATCTCCCAGGACCTTAACGAAAAGCATTCACCGACATGTGGTTAACACCTTTCTACATGTTTCTCAATACGTAAGTGCTCTTAATAAGTCAGAGGATCTGTATGCTTACAAATGATATGAGCAACTATAGGAGACCTTAACCTTTATATATAGTTTTTATATTGGGCTTCTCCATCACAAGCCTAATATGGGTTCGGTCCACACTAATCAGGATCTATTTTCCTCTTAGACTTTGACTCATTGATTTAAATCATTTATTGGGCTACTTTATTACCCTTTTCTAGATCAAATTATGTAACTTAACCGATAAGTTATTGAAAAGCCGAAAAATACAATTAACAGTTGTCCAACATAATGAGAAAGGACAAAATTATCCTTCTCCCCTTGGACAATCATTAATTGTAGTTTTACTCGAGTTTAAAAATATTTTGAAAACTTAGTTAAGTCACGCTCCTGTGTTGGTACCAAATTTAAAAATTTAAAACATTTTATCCATAGGTAATAAAAGTCCAACATTCTGTCCTACAAGGCTTTCGATACTGAAAAATATCAAACACATATGTCATGTGTGACACAAGTCCAATATAATCACGAATATCTAATACCTTACCAACATGAATGGAAAAATGAAGTATGGCAAACTAAAATGATACCTGTATGATCTAATATGTATTAGGTATCATCTTTATTTGTAGGACTTGATTTCTCCAACTTTACTTTAAACTACATGTGCTAAACTGCAGCAGAGAAATCCTATTTTCTCTTACTAAATGCTAACAGCATTAGGGAAAACCTTGTTTTCTCTCACCGAATACTCAACAACATTAAAGAAAACCTTTATGTTCTCTAACTGAATGTCAAACTGCATTAGAGAACCTTTATAGGATTAAACCTTATATCTCCTTATTTCATATCAATTTTATGGATATCCATACTAAATTGTATGTGTCTAAATGACATAGGCTCAAGGTCAATCTTCATATATGCCCATTAACCTTTAAAATGCTTAAGATCAACACAAATCTTAAGGCTTTCATATGTATTATGATTATACACAAGAACAGTTATTAAGATGAACATCTATATTAATAAATAATTGTAATGTCATAATACATTAAAATGTATAAACATTTAAGGAGCAAATATAATGATCCCTAACTACTGTTGTCTAAGGACCTTAACATACCGAATAAATGTTTAACAAACATTAGTGGGCAAATTCCTTTAGTCAATAGATCAACTAACATCTTGTTAGTCCTAATATGCTCCACTTCAATGTCACCTTTCTGAATCAACTCCTTTATAGTCAAGTATTTAACCTTTAAATGCTTAGACCTTATGATATTCTTGTTGTTGTTACTGAACAACACTGCAGCAAGATTATCACAATATAATCGAATCGGTCTAGCTATCAAATCTACCACAGACAACTCAGAAATCAAGTTTTTAAGCCAAACTACCTGTGTAGGAGCTCCATAACATACAACAAAAAGTTACCAGTTTCTGTTTGACACTCTTCCACGATACTGCACCATCTGCCAACATAAAAATGTACCCTAAAGTGGATTTAGGATCATCTAGACACATATTAAAATTGGAGTTTAACTGCATTCCAATGGTCTACACCTGCGTTAGCCAGATATCGACCCAGTATTCCAACAACAAATGCAATGACCAGTCTAGTGCACACCTGGGCATACATCAAGATACCAACTACATCAGAGTACGGGACATTCCTCATAGCCTCTCTCTTAACTTCATTCTTTGGACACTATGCCAAAGATGATCTCTCACCATGAGAGATAGGTGCTACAACAAGTTTACATTCAGCCATATTAAACCATTATAGTACTCGCTCAATGTATGCTCTTTGTGAAAGCCTTAATGAGTGTTGAAATTTGTCTCGATGAATCTGTATACTAAGGACAAAAGATGCTTCACCTAAATCCTTCATGTCAAAGTGTTTGGCCAAAAGTTGCTTACCTTATGTAAAATTTTCAAATCATTTGACGCGAGCAAGATATCATTCACATATAGCAATAGGACGATAACTTTGCTCCCCCTGACCTTATACAATAAGCATCTTTCAACTTTGTTTTCCACAAAGTCAAATGAGGTCAAAAACTCATCAAACTTTAAATACCATTGTTTGGAAGCTTGTTTTAAACCATATATTAATTTAGTCAACTTACAATTTTTTTCAATTGCATATTGATCCTGAAATCCTTCAGGTTGCTCCATATAGAACTCTTCAAAAAGGTCATCATTCAGGAAAGTGGTTTTAACGTCCATCTGATGTAGGTCCATGTCATAATGAGCTACTATTGCCATAATCACTCTAAATGCATCCTTCAAGGATACAAAAGAGAAGATAACATTGAAATCAACTCCTCTCTGAGTGAATCCCCTAGCAACCAAACAAGCCTTAAACCACTCAACTTGACCCTGTGTGTCCTTTTTGGTATTAAATAGCCACTTCCAACTAACAGGCCTGCAATGTTGAGGTAAATCAACAAGCTCCTATACCTTATTATGCCTTATAGACTGCATCTCATCCTTCATTGCTTCCCACCATAACTCCACATAAGGTTCAAAAATAGCTTCTATAAATTTAACTGGATCCACAACATATCCTATGTCATAGTCTTGCTTATCCAAATAAATTATGCAATCTGATGAGATAGCAGGTCGCCTTTCTCTGGCGGATCTGCGCAACTGCATAGGTTCTTGTACCTTAAAAAACCTCTTCCTGAATAGGTATAGGTCCCTGTGTCTGCATAAGCACGGTACTTCCACCGGACTTGACTGTATGAGAGACTGATACGAAATAATTGTAGTATCTATCCTACTATCTCCTGGAGGATGTGAGGATCCTCCCTCATCATGGACATCGTATTCTAGAGAATTAACCATCTCCAATTCCACTATTCTAGCCCCTTACTGTAGATCTGTAGCCCCTAGAGTGGTCAAGATAACTAACTAAATAGCAACAAGTAAAATAAGGTTACAATTTGCTCTCATAAGGATTATATAATCTTACCTCAGTAGGGCAGCCCTATACACGAATGTGCGCAAGGCTTGGCTTCCTCCCACCCTATAGTTCAAAATACGTCTTTGGTACTGACTTACTTAGGACTCTATTCAAGATATATAATGTCATCCTGATGGCTTTGCCCCAAAGGCATTCGGGTAGGTTAGTCCTGCTCTACATTAACCTCATCATATCATTTAGGGTATGATTGCTTCTTTCAGACACACCATTTTGCTCAAGACTACCTGACATAGTGAACTGAGTCACTATTCCAACTAATTCCAAATACATAGCAAACGAACCCTTTTCTTGTCCTGTAACCTATGTCTGCCATAGTATTCCCCTCCCCTATCAGATCTGACTATCTTTTTCGGTTTTTCCAATTGGTTCACAACCTCAGTCTTAAAGATCTTGAACTTATCAAGAACTTCAAACTTTTCCTTAAGCAAGAACAAATAGTCATATCGGGAATAATCATCTATAAATGTTAGAAAATATCTAGCATTGCATAAAATGACTATATAGGGACCACTAACATTTGCATGTATGAGGTCTAATTAACCAGAAGCATGAGTTGACCCCTTTTTCTTTATCTTGGTCAACTTACCCCTACAACAATCGATACATGTTTCTAGATCACTGAAGTCCAGAGTTGGGAGAATGTTATCCTTTATCAATCTCTCAACCCTTTCCTTGGAAATGTCGACAAGACATTTATGCCACAACATGTACGATGTTTCCTTTATGAAGGCTCTTTTTCGAGTAATAGGTTCAGGAACATAAGAAGAGGTATATATTTCGTTAGGAGTAAGACACATTCTATATAATCCGTAGGATAAGAAGGTAGTTTCGATATGTTTTGTATTGATAGAAATATTTACAACTGAAGCATCAAATACAAAATGATATCCCTCTTTATCCAAAACTGATACAGTGACCAAGTTCTATCTAAAAGATAGTATATAAAACGTGTCTCATAAAACTAATACAAACCTTGTATTGAGTGCTGGCAACTGAAATTTTTCCTTGCGTTAAGCATAATATTTTATGGAATAATCATGGAATTCAAATTTTTGCCTTAGAATGAATAGAATTGTTAAGCATGGTTTAAATGAATTATGAGGTTATGAGACTACAACAAACGGACTATTTGGCGACGATTTCATTGGCGACGAAATTGTTTTCGTCACAAAAACAGAACATATTGCGATGAAAAAAATAAGTCGTCACTAAAACTTGTCGTTTACTGACGTAAAAATAAAGCGTCATCGAAAGAAAATATTTAGCAATGAATAAAATTAATAGTCCCAAAATGCTTAATATTTAGTGACACTGAAACCATATCGTCACTAAATGTAGAACAATGGGTGACGTTTAACGCTATTCATCGTCAAATATGTCACTTTAGCGACGAACTTTGTAAATGGTCACTAAATATGTTGTACATTTTGTGAAGATATGTTTTAGCGTCACTAAAAGTCCATATTTTGTAACCAAAATCACAATCAGTATAGAAGTTAGATATTGCCATATTAGTAAACCATGAAATGAACTAAAATTGGAGTGACATACGTGCATGAGCAAACGAAGTATTCAGAATTGATAAATTTTCCAAATCAACCGATTTTCCTTTGCGAACTGTTGTCATATCGCTCCCGCTTCCATAGGCATACATGTCACCTTCAAGACTGGAGGAAGCTTTAAACAGGCATGTAGTATAAGCCATCAAATGTGAATATATATAATAGCTTCATAAAAGGAAATGAGATGTACATCATAAGGAAATTGACATAGTTTGGACGATACTGAAAACCTTGAAGCAGAAGATCCGCCATAGAAGGAAAATGACGATTTCTATAGATACTGGGGATTTCTTTTTCAATTTTGGTTTGCTCAGTAGGGACAATTTTTCCACATTTCTCCCAATGGTATGAATTAGGGACATCCAAAACTAGTCTCCATGTCGACATTCCTTGATGAGATTAAAAGTTAAACACGGGCGGGAAGATAGACATTAAAAAATAACAAAGATAGACAGTAAATCATCTTCATAACACAACTATAAACACAGCACAAGCATCAAATGCATAATTAAGAACTAACAATAAACACCTAAAGGGTTTTAGTGAATAATCACTATAAGCATGAAGTCACATGAGGAATAAGTACTAGACAATGCAACTTGATAGAATAATTATTAGAGTTTAATTATTTATTTTAGTGTTAGTAGGATTTTATTACACTGGTTAGATGAATTAAAGCAATAAGAACGTATTGAGAGCAATTATGGCATGTCACTTGAGTTTAAAGACCATGAAGCATTAAAGGAAGGGTAGGGTTGACATTTCACACTCATTAAGGGTAAAATTGGAAGAGGAAAATGTTGTCTTGTTCATTAAATGGAAAAAATGTGAATGAAGGGAGAGAAGAAGAGAAAAATGTGAAAGAGAAAGAGAAGTGAGAGAGTTTCGGCCATACAAGAGAAAAAGAAATAAGACAAGATAAGGTTTCATCTTTTCTTAAAAAGAAAGAAGACAAGCTAGGGTTTCATCTTTTCTTAGTTTTTAAGAGTGATTTTGAGGGTATTCAAGAAGAGAAAAAGAAAGAGGAAGAGAAGAGCTTCCATTTGAGCCAAACATCTCTTTGTTTGGTGAAGACTCAAAGAAATCAAGAGAGGCAAGAGGAGTAAGAGGAGGGGCATTTTTAAGCAAGTTTTTAAACAAGGAATCCAGGTAGGTTACATGTTTACAGTTTGAGTTAATGAGCCATGAGTATTTTCCAAATCAATAAATTTAAATGATTTCAATTGTTTTATAAATGTTGCATTTATTGTTTCTTAAATGATTTATATATTTGCAACATGTTTGGTACTTGAATCTTGATGATGGAAATTGTATTTGAAATGTATCATGCTTATGGAAATCATGTTTCCGAAATGTGCCTTTTGTGCAATATGTTTACAAGTCATGATATTCATATTTTTGTTTGGGTTTCTGATGTCCATTATGTTATGTCACATGCACGTTGATCATGTTAAAGGCTTCTGCCGCCTGCTTGCTAGTGGCATGGAGCTCCATTACAGACTCCCTCATGTTTATTAGAGCTTCGCAAGAACTCCCTCATGTTTATTGGAGCTTCGCAAGAACTCCCTCATGTATATGGTTTAGCTGCAAGGCTTCTCCATCATATTTATATGGACTACCCAAACCATTATGATTGCTTAAGTTGTTTATGATTTGCTTGACAAGTTTGAGAAATACATGTCTTATATTGTTTATGTTGTTTATGATTTGTTTGACAAGTTTGAGAAATTTGATAAATACATGTTTTATGGTTTCAATGCATTTTACTACGGCATCAATAATTTCAATGATTTTGCTTGTTTTCTCCTATAAACTTGTTACGCACGAGCTTTTATCTCACCCCTTCCTCCCAATCTCCAGGCTACGAGCAAGAGATCAAGTGATGAAGAGTCAAGGCACCACTTCAAGTTTACATATTTTGTAATTAAGTTAGTATATAAAAACTTAAGGCTTTAGCCGCATTTCAAGTATTACTCATTCATGTATATTTTTGTATTTAGTATTATGAGTCCAACGATGTTTTTACGCTTGAAATGCCCATTAAATCTTTGTAAAACTCCATTCTTTTGAAGTTAATGAAATATATTTTTGTTTTGCTCATGACTTTCCAAGCTTTCGCATTGCAATTTCAAGCATTCATAGAGGTAAAATCGGTATTCTTTCTTCACGGGAAAAACTGTATCAATCTAGGCTGATTTAGAAAAAGTTGTCTTCTTAAAAGTTGTAGTTTATCCTCTTAGCTTTCTAACGATATAAAATTTGTAATTTTTGGACATCGGAGTTGAGAGATATGCTTTCTACAAGTTAGTCACAGGATGCATGCTGGACACTTTATAGCCCTTTTCTAACTTGATCTAACAGAGAAAGAGTACTATGGTGTCTTAAAACGGGAATAATTAGTGTGATAAGTTAGTGATGGAATGAAGGTGATAAAGGGAGTTGAACATGTGCAGAAATTTATGATGAATGTGCATAAGTTTGAATGTTATGTTTTTGGGTTAATGACCAAACATAGATTATGATTTAGTTGTAAATGATATTAGCTGAAATGGAAGAGAGAATGAATGGGAAAAAATGAGGAAAATAAGTTAGAAATGATAGATATGCATAACATGGGTTATATGAAACTTGTAGGAGTTGGAAATCTGGAAATTGGTCCGTAAATGTCTGTTGGGTGAACCTTCTCGAGAATTTCAGCGTTCCAGCTTCGTTCATGTCTGTTCGGAGGGGCATACATGGCCGCTGGGCGGACATTCTCAGGACACTTACATAAATGTACAATTTGACCCTTTAGATTGCAAAATCTCTCTTTGGGGTCTTCACAAAATTTGTATAACTCGAAGTTCTTTTCAAAACTGTACTTGAATGACCATAATTCAACATCTATAGTGAAAGTTATGCTTATTGTCCCAAATCATGTACATATATAAATTGTGGACTTATCAATGCTTTCCTATGATACATTTAGGCTTGAATGGAGCTTGAAATGTACTTAGCTTGATGTGGAAATAAGAGATCAAAATGAGTGATTTGTTTAGGGTGACGATTAAGGATATAAACATAAGAATGGATGATCGTATATCAAGCGTCCAAATATGGAATTTCGGGATGTTATAAGAATGAAGATGAACCTATGACGGCTAATGAGATTCCATTAAAAGAAACCTATAAAGTGATGCGCTCACGTATGACTCCTGAGTTAGACTCTGAAAACGAAGCCTAACATTGAGGTTCAAGCCTACTTCTCCTATAAACAAAACATCCACCTCTTCATTATTGCTGACTGATAGGTGTGCATTAGGATATGTTTTTATAGGTAATTGACATATGTTTTCTATCATAATTGTTGATTATTGTTCTAGTTTAGGATTCATTTTGATTGTTTTCGTTAAGTTTGATTTTCATTGTTGTTTTTATCTGTTTGATGTTAATTGAGGGCAAGAATTGACTATTTTTTTATAGGAAGAAGGAAGGAACAACCTGGAGGGTGAACTAAAGATCAAAGAGGAGAAGAAATAAAGAATGCATCTGTGGTTTCTCCAGTACCAAGATCATGTGAATATGACTGGAGAGCTAATTTTGGAGAAGGCAAGAGATACAACGAAACTTCTATACCCTCAATAAGATTATGAGCACAAATTTTCTCAAGGTTGGCTTGAGAGATTCAAGCTACGAAACAGTATCAATTCATTTCATCATTTCGGAGAGAGTGGTTCGGTTGATATAAAAGACATGGAGAAGTAATTGGAGTCTATAAGGGAAAAAACAGATAAGTTCCCTATGAAAGATGTTTTTAATATGGATGAAACTGGTTTGTTTTACAGGTTACCTGGGAAAATGATACATGTTCAGAGGTCCAGAGCTTAGAAGAAATTGTGGCCACTATCCTTACAAACAATGTTAATGATGAAGTTGAAGACGATACAGTACCTTTGGAACCAGTTACGTTTAAGGAATCACTTATCGCGTCTAGAACTCTTCACAATTTTTTGGTGCAGTTCGAGAACACAACACCAGAAATTTTGGATGCAATA
>JAOQMS010037647.1:0-14371 GCA_027563885.1 Erythroxylum longipes | reverse complement strand
ACAGTCAACACAAATTGAACATTTTATCTTTAAAATAGGATTGAAATCACATGTAAATACATAAGAAAATATAAGAAAATTTAATCCTATCAAAAACCTATCTAGAGTGGCTAAAGCAGAGGAAGGCATTAAATGCTCCACCATTTAATTCAAGTATATTATTTTTCAATGAGATTAATACTATTTCTGATTATAATATTTGGGTATTAGATACCGGATGTAGCTCACATGTATGTGTTGATAAGCAGGGCCTCAGGGATAGTAAATTGTTTAAGAAGGGACAGATGGACCTACGTGTGGGAAATGGAACAAGAGTTGCTACATTAGTCGTAGAAACCTATGTTTTATATATTCCTAGTAAGCTATAGTTAATTTTGGATAATTGTTATCTCGTACCTATTATGAAAAAGAACATTGTATCTATTTCATGTCTTAATAAAACAAGATTTCATTTAACTTTTTCAAGTATGGGTGTTCAATTATATTGAATGAAATGTTGTATGGTACTGCTACATTGTGCAATGGTATTTGCATATTAGATATGTGCAATCCAATTTTAAATATCAATGACAATAAAAGAGAAAAACGGGATAACTTAAAATCATCTTACTTATGACATAGTTGACTTGGCCATTTAAATGAGAGACGCATGTCTAAGTTACACAGGAGTGGTAACTTAGGGTCATTTGACTATGAATCATATAACACATGTGAATCTTGCTTGTTTGGCAAGATGACTAAATTACCTTTCAAAGGAAAGGGCGAATGAGCAATTAGGTTATTAGACCTAATACATTCTGATGTATGTGATCCAATGTCCTTCATGGTGGTTTTATATACTTCATTACATTTATCGATAATTATTCACAACATAGGTATGTGTATCTAATAAGATACAAGTCTGAAACATTTGAAATGCTCAAACAATTTAGACATGAAGTAGAGAAACAACTTAGTAAAAGTGTCAAGACACGGTGGTGAATACTTGAACAAGGAGTTTTTAAGTTATCTCAGAGATAATAGGATTGTATCCTAGTGGACTAGACCTTACACACCGCAACATAATAGAGTGGCAGAAAGGAGAAATCGAACCTTGTTGAACATGGTAAGGTCAATGATGGGCTTAGCAGATCTACCGAAATCCTTTTTGGATTATGCACTTGAGACCACTATTTATGTGATAAATAGAGTCCCTTCAAAAGTAGTTGATGTTACTCCATATGAGATAAGGATTATCAAAAAATCCTATCTTTATCATATGAAAGTTTAGGGTTGTTCGGCTTCTGTGAAGTGGATTCAATCAGACAAGTTTGAAGTGAAATATGATAAATGTCTATTTATAGAATATCCAAAGGAAACAATTGGATATCAGTTCTACAATGTTTTAGAGTAAAAGGTGTTTGTCTCAAAGCATGTTGTCTTTTTAAAAAGAGTTTCTTCTAAGAGAGAGTGGAAGCAAAGTTGAACTTGATGAAGTTCATGATACTTAAACAAACATAAATTAACTTCTTAAACCCCAAATTGTTATTCATGGAGATGAGACAACAGTTGAACCTTTTGACACAAAAAATGTTCGTAGGTCAAGTAGGATACGTAATGTTCCAGAGAGATATGGATTTCTCGTAAGTGAACATAATGATGTATTGCTCATAGAGGAAGATGAGCTTACAACCTATGAAGAGGCTCTTAAGAGTTCAGAATCTGACAAATGGCTTCAAGCCATAAAGTCCAAAATGGATTCCATATTTGAAAACCAAGTACAGACTTTGGTTGACCCACCCAAAAGGCTAAAACCCATAGGTGTAAGTGGATTTTCAAGAAGAAAATTGATATGGATGGTAATGTGATTACTTAAAGTGAGGCTAGTTTCTAAAGGTTATCATCAAAGACAAGGAGTTAACTATGATGAGACATTTAGCCTCGTAGCCAAGCTTAAATCCTTTAAAATACTCCTAGCCATTACTACTCATTATGATTATGGGATATGACAAATGGATGTGATGATGGCTTTCCTGAATGGAAACCTAGCCAAGGATGAGTATATGATACAAATTGAGGGCTTAATATCTAAAGATGGAAAAAAGGTATGCAAGCTTCAGAAATCCATTTATAGATTGAAGCGAGCATCTAGGAGTTGGAACATCCAATTTGATGCGACAATCAAAGAGCTTGGTTTCTCAAAAAATCTGGATGAACCTTATGTGTACAAGAAGGTTAGTGGGAGTGCTATCATATTCCTTGTATTATATATAGATGACATATTTCTAATAGGAAATGATGTCACAAGTTTACAATATGTCAAATTTTGGTTGTCCTAGAATTTCTCCTTAAAAGAACTTGGAAAAGCAACTTATATATTGGGAATAAAAATCTATAGAGATAGATCAATGAGGTTGTTAGGTCTTTTATAGTCTACACACATAAATGAAGTGCTAAATAGGGTTATCATAGAGCAGTCAAAGAGAGGGTTTTTTCTATGACTCATGGGATAAAACTGTCGAAATCTATACGTCCCAAGACGTAAGATGAGAGGACTTGCATGAGTTTAATCTCGTAGGCTTAAACAATAGGATCAATCATGTATGTTATGTTATGTACAAGACCTGATATATCGTATGCTCTCAGTGTTAAGAGCATATATTATCAGATCCTGGTGAGTGTCACTGGGTGGCTATCAAGAATATCCTAAAATACCTGAGAAGTAATAAGGATGTATACTTGGTATATAGAGATGGAGATCTCGTAATGAGCAAGCGTATAGATACCAATTTTCAATCTGACCAGAATGACTCCAAATCCCAATCAAGTTGTGTTTTCAAACTGAATGGTGGAGCAATTAGTTGAAAATTTTCTTAAAAAGAGATTAATGCAGATTCAATAACTAAGTCAGAGTACATTGTAGCTGCGGAAAAGGTAAAAGAAGCTATTTGGATTAAGAAGTTCACTATGGAACTTGGAGTGGTTATGAGCATTGTAGACTCGATACTGTTGTATTGTCACAATAATGGGGCTATTGCTCAAGGCAAGGAACCAAGTTCTCATCAGAGGTCCAAGAACGTACTTAGGAGATATCGCCTGATCAGGGAGATCATTAATAGAGTTGATGTGAAGATAGAGAGAGTGCCCACAGATCAAAACGTTGTTGATCCTTTGACTAAGCCACTTCCTTAAATGAGATTTGATTATAGTGTACTTGCCTATGGTATTAAATATAAAAGCGATTGGCTTCAGTGGAAATGGGAGATTGTTAGAGTATTGCTCTAAAATAAATTGCCTTTAGTACTTTTGTACAAACTTTACTTTGATTAATAAAGTGAAAGGAAATTTTCAATAATTTGATCTTCATTTATTTATGAATTGATGTCGATCTTAAATCTAATTAATGAATTCCATGATACAAAACATAGCATGAAGGTAATCATAAGGAGATCATGATAATAAGATTCCTATCATGTGCAATTATGTTAGTATCTAAATTATCCCTTGTCATGGGATTAATGAGACAGGACATTGTTAATATGGATAGACTAGCATATGTTATACTCCTTGATTTGATCAAGCAGTGGATCTCATAAACTGTAAGTATGAGATGTTTAGAGTTAAAATGTAGATGCTTATTAAAAGTAGTAAGTACATCGAATGACCCGCTATGAGATTATCATATGGATGATCTATCAAATGTTAGTAATTAATCTCATTATAGTATGGTGCAAATATCCTTAAAATTGAGCTACTCAAAGATATCTTGGATACTAATCTTGTTCTTTGACACTATTCCTTGTTGCCTCAAGACGAGTTCGCTTATAGGGTAGTGATTGGGTACAACTATTGGTATTCGAAGGTAATTGAGTAGCCAAAAAAGTATTCACCACTCCTAATAGAAGGAGGTGATACCCATAGCCTCTTATCAGGGCCACGACTCTGGAGTCTTTGGACAGAGCAGTTATGTGTCATGAAGAGAGTCTTCAACGACACGTATAATAATGAGCACCCCAAGACAAGAACCAACATCACTTGGACTAAATGTAATGTAATCAGTCTAGTAGGAGTTGACACATAGCCCATACTATGACCTAAGTGGGGTATATGATGGTGAAGGGACGAATTGCACGATAATTATCAATAGAAAGGTTCGTAAGTTGGATAATTAACTATCGAAGAGTTCATATGTTAATTACCTTACGTTCTGGTAAATTGGTAGCATGAAACCCTTCATGATTTGCTTAGATTAAGAGTTAATTAAACTGGTATGAAACCATTCAAGATATGCTTGGATTAAGAGTTAATAAAAGTGCCCAAAATAACTGGGAATCTAAAGGTCACATGCTTAAAAGATTATATGAAAAAAAAAGTGTGCATGGTTGTCATTTTAAGTAAGTCACAATCGTGACCCATTTTATGACAGTTAGTACATAAGTGAGTTCTTCACTTATGTACAAACAATGAAATTCAGCCAAAAACACACTCCATTGAGAGGCATGACCCACTTTATGACAGGTGGTGCATAAGTGAGTTCTTCAATTATGTACAAACAAAAAAATTCAGCCAAAAACACACTCCTTTGAGAGACTAAGGGTCCATAAGAGTTCTAGAGGTTAAAAGGAGTGATCTTGAAGTTTGTTCGTGCAATTTTATGCAATTGTTGCATAAGTTTAATTGTATGTAACTTAATTATGATCTAACTCTCGATTGAGCATCTACTTGAATTCATCTTGTTTAATGCTCTAACCATCCTTACAACTATTATTCTTCATCTTTTTCATTCTCTTAAGAGGCCAAGGAAGGTGTTTGGAGTTCTTAACAACCCAAACAAGGAGAAGAAGTAAGAAAGGAGGAGCTATCCTTAAGGTACACAATTTTAATTACATGTTCTTTCAATTATGTCCATTACATACATATGATTTTGGATTTTCTAGGGATGTTGTAGGGTTGTAATTTTGATTCCAATTCTTCCGCCGTATAGCCATGCACGAGATGCAGGGACCCATAACTCCCCTATAATAAATATTAATGATTGAGAAAAGTAGTTAACTTAAATTTATGATATTTTGATCTTATTAACATTAAATTTATGATTCATCACCAATGAAAATGTAGCCAAAAGTCCCATCTATTATTTTTACTTAAATTGCTATTATTATCATATATGGTAATTAATATAATGTTATATGAATGTATAGATAATAATAGTAACTTGTATAATGATTTATAAATTATTACATGATTTATAAATTTTCTCATATATTACTTATGTAATATATATTACTCTATTTAATAATTATTATCTATTTATTATATAAAAATTTGGTACTGTAGCATATAATTGATATATTATATATAATTATGTTAGCCAATGGTGAA
The DNA here is from genome assembly GCA_027563885.1 of Erythroxylum longipes. Taxonomy (NCBI): domain Eukaryota; kingdom Viridiplantae; phylum Streptophyta; class Magnoliopsida; order Malpighiales; family Erythroxylaceae; genus Erythroxylum; species Erythroxylum longipes. The sequence continues at coordinate 9,010 of JAOQMS010037647.1, read as the reverse complement.
TCCAAATAGTAATGACAAACCATTTGGCGACGGGTTTTTGAATCCTCACCAAATGGTTTATTTCTTCCAACTTAATCGAAATCAACATCATTTACCTTAACAACATGGGACGTCATTTTCTTCTAGGTTTTAACACGAAAACAAAGATGTCTTTGTTTTTGTGTTAGCCATCATATTTCCTCTTTATAATCAGTTGAAGAAGTGTCATCTCCTCTTTTGTGTTCGTCTCCTATCTTGTGGTCCTCACCGTCAACGAAGCATTGTGTGTTGTGTTGGTATGTATTGTTCTTATTTTTTGATACCAAGAACCCTCCTTATTATGCTATATTTTTCTACTATGTCCTAAAGTTAATGTGGGCTTTGTGTTTTATAAATGGTGCATGAGTTTCCCTTTCTGTTTGTGTTTAGAAGATGGTGAATTATGTTTCTATATTGGATGATGATAGGTAAACATTTTTTCCTAACCTTTGGTTGTTGTTTGAGGAAACCCTCCTAACTGTTTGATGGAAGGCATATTAGAGATTCATGGCACAATCTGCAATAGATATTTATGTAAAACATTTACTATATGATTCCTTTTATGCCAAGTCTGTACCACTATTAAAATGTAGTACTTTGACTTATCATTGACAAACTAGCATAATAGATCAATTGACATGGAATGTAGAAAGTTTCTTTTGCATTAGTTGATTCCATCGACAATTCATTTGTGGGATTTAATTACCAAACAAATTTTATTAAACATAGTAATTTTATTATAAATTTAATTTTTAAAATTAAACTATTAACATCAATTCATCGAGGAATGTCAACGTGATGACTAGTTTCTAATGGCAGAAATGAGCTCCGCTGGGAGGAATGTAGGAAAATTCTATCTAGGGTAGAAAAAATTGATGCAAAAATTTCATCATCATACACTAATCATCGCTTGCCTTCCATGGTCAATCTTCTTCTTCAAAGTTTTTAGTATCATCTGAATTACCTTTCTTCCTTAATTATTTGTATCTTATTTGCATCATAGTAAGCCATTAGATGAATGTTTGATTGTATATACTATATCTTATGTAAATCTTACTCCAATCTTCTAGAGAAAATAAATAACAATGGAAACGATGGAAATATCCTTATGGATAGTACAAGATTAGGCAATCGGTTGTTTTTTATCAATCGTCAATTCTAATTACTATTTTTGTTCAATCAGGTATGAATTTTTTCAAATTTGGCTTTGTAATATAGTTTGACTTAACTAGCTATTTAAATTTCATACTAATTGTGCCTTAGGTGAATCGCATCGCACTAGTAGTTCATCTAATTCAGTGATCCATACTGCATATGGGGATTCTTTCATTGTATCCTCTACAAGTTTAGTTATAGCCAAGAAGTTATTGGAAGAAGGTGTCAATAACCTAACACCTGAGGGAAGATATATAATGTTTTCAATTGATGCCTTTAAACGTGCAAGGACCCTCTTGAGATTCCAGACATAGTGAACTCATTTAACTTTACTGACTCTCATGTCACTTGGAATCTAAAAGAATAATCATTTCATTTTCTTTTCGATGGAATAAGAATGACACTTTATTTATTATTATGTTTGTAAGAATCTTAGAAATAGCATCTCTACTAGTTAGGGATAAGGTAGTGTACTATTGGACCTCCCCAAACCCCACGTATCATTGGGATTCATACTGGGTGTCGATATTTTTGTTGTTGTTGTTGTTCTATGTCTGTAAGAATTGTTAAACTTCTAATTACAAGCTTGTACTGCTTAATTGCATATATCATTATATTATATTGCTTACAATTTTCAATTTTTATGTATTATTATTTTGTTGTTAATAAATATTAATGATTAGGAATAACAATAAACTTAAATTTATTAAATTTTATTCTTATTAATATGTAAAATTTTAGGTATGTTTATCTTTTTATATCCAAAAAGAAAATTTATAGAGTTTTTATTCATTAACTATATATTTAAACAAATTTAAAAGGAAAATATAAGTCAAAAATATGAAAAATCATATATAAATGTCAAATATAATTAACCTTAGGATTTTTAAGTACGCTTACCATAAAAAATTAACAAATTAACATAATTAATACATAATTCTTTAATCCACGCTTTTCGCAACGATTTCAAGATTTAGTCACCAAAAGTTTACATTTGGCAAATGAAATATATATTTCGTCCCAAATACTTGGAATACTTATCGATGTTTTACATTATTGTCGCCAAAAGCTCAATCTTTGGCTACAACATGAGTAAACCATAGCAAAATTAGCAACTTTTAGTGACAACTCTAGGAAATCGTCGCCAAAAGGTTAATCTTTAGAGACGAAATGAGTAAATCGTCAAAACTTGGCCATTTTTAGCAACAACTCCTAGAACGTGTCATCAAATAATCTACTTTATCGACAATTTACCATAACATCGAGACTTTTGGTGTCTAAATGCTATATCGTCGCCAAAAAAACATAGCTAATGGTCTGTTCTATTGTAATGTGAGACAATTAGTTAGACTAGGGAACTAATCATCTACATTTGGCGACGATCTACAATTCGTTGCCAATAAAATATAGCTAATAGTATGTTTTGTTGTAATGTGAGATAATTAGTCGGACTAGGTAACTAATTATGATCATCAACAAAGCTAAAAGTTGTAGAGAAGAGCTAGCTCATGCATGGAAGATCTATAGTGTTGCTAGTCAACTAGTCATTAGCACTGAGGATGTTCTCTCTTACTATGTTTTAACTAGTGTGATTGTTGTAGAAAAGTCAAGAATAGTCTTATTTTTATTTACTAGTTGCCTTCCGTGTTCCACTTTTGAAAAGTTTTAATATAACTATTCTTTAACTTTTTAGAAAAAGATGTAATCAATTAAGAAAATATTAGTGATCAATATTACCTCCACAATATAGTCATTACATGAAATAATAATCAAGATATATTTAATTAAGAAAAATGATAATTTTATATTTTATATTTTTATTCCAAAAATCATTCTCATACTTAGGAATTGCGTGATTGCCTTTTCACTTAAACAATAATATAGTACATAAAACTAAAATATTTTTTAATATCATAAAATTTTAAAATTACCTTTATACAAAAATAATATTCACATAAATAAAAACATAGGCTGTTATTTTATGGAAGATATATTTATTAGTTTTACTATTATTTATAATATTAAATTTTATGCTTAATTTTATTATTTATGTTTATTTAATTTAACTAATATAATAGTTACGTTTTTTAGAACCTCAAGTTTGCATGCATTTCAATAGTTTAGAAGAATAAATTCAAGTGTACAAACTTATGATAGGACATAAAGTTTTAGTATAATAAAATCTTCTTCTTTAAAGGATAAAAATGGTGAAAAAAGAATATTTAATGTTTACTTGTCATCATGGGAGGAAAGGAAAAGTTTATGATAATCCTGCCATGAAAAAGAGAATAATTAAAAGAATTGAATGTAATGCAAGATTGAGTACTTCAATGTGAGAGGATCATTGATGGAAAGTCAATGATAGTAATTAAGGACACAATCATGAACTAGATCAAATTGATTCAAGATTTCTTCTATGATTAAGAAAATATCATCTTACTTGAAAAATAAGTTAAAGGGAAACATTATTGTTGGTATTTGACCAAATAAGAATATTCATTCATTGATAGTGCCAGTTGGAGAATATGAACTATTTTCCAAAATATTGCAAAAATCATATAGTACAAGTAAGGAAGTTACGATTTGTTAATAAAGATGCTAATGCTACCTATGAAATTTTTATACAGAAGTAGGAACACAATCAAGAATTTTTCCAAGGTCTAATGATAAAGGAAGATTTAAGAAATGTATCACAGTTTAATGCTCAAAGAATGGAAACATATGAATTTGGAGATGTAGTGAGCTTTGATACTACTTATCTTGTTATAAATATAGCATGCCATTCATACTATTTATAGGATTTCGTCATGGCTGATCCATTTTATTAGGGTGTGCATTAGTACATGATTAAAAAAAAGTACCACTTTTTACTACATATTTCAAACATAGTTAAGAAATATGAGTAATCATGCCTTTATAACGTCTATCATGAATAAATGTCAAAGAATAAGAAGTGATTTTGAAGGAGGTTAAAAAAGAAAAAAATTACTCACAGGAATGATCCTTGAGATTTTGATATCTCTCGTTTTTAATCAACTTATAAATTGTAACATCTCGTCCCCCATACTAAGGGTTAGGAAATAGGATCCTAAACCAAGATACATGAGAAATAGCAATGAGAGATTAGAAAAATGCATTTCATACTCATGCATAAAATTAGTATACACACACGTGATTATTGAAAATTGCACAAATTACAATGACCGTTTATGCATTCATTTGACATTTTTCGAGTATAAATGATTCTAATGTGATTATGATGTGAATTATGATTATTACGTCTTAAATTCTGGTTGATAAACGATAATTGGTGATATAATTAAGATGAGAGATTTCTAAAATTATGGGTATTTTTGGACTAGGAAAAATGTCAAGTGGTAAGACAATTGTAAATGGTAGTAGAATTAAGTGACAATTTATTGTAGAAATTATTGATAAATGACATTAAAATTTAATGACAAGTGTCATAGAAAATCGAGAGACAATTGGATTAGAAATTAGAAGACAAATGGACTAGCCATTTAAAAGATCAAGTGGAGACCACAAGGTAATGACATGTGGCAAGTGACAAGTGTCACTTACCTTGCCACTTATTTTAACTCACGATGCTTAAGGTGAAAGACCATCTTTTACCTTGTCTTTCATTTTAATTCCTACTCTCATCTTCTTTGTTGCTTTCTTCTTTTCTTCTTCACGATTTTGCTCACCAACCCTACTTTCAATGTTAAGTTGCCATCATCTTTCACTTTATGCTTCAAGGTCTTTGTTATTTGTACATCTTTTTACAAAAAGACCCACCCTATTCCAACTTAAATGTTGATGATCGTGTATCATGGAGGAGCTAGGGTTTACGTGAGTTAAAGAAGCTTAGGAGCTAAAACAAGTAAGTATTTTGATGATCTTATAGGTTGTATTAAAGAGAAATATTTTGATGATAGTTAGAATTTGATAGACCATAAAATGGTGATGTATATATGTTGAACCATGAGTGAAGAAATGAGCATGTAAAAGTCTTGTTTTTGCATTTATGATGAATAATAATTCAAAAGTTGATGTAGAGATGTTTTTGAGATTTAATGTGGTCGTTGAAGAGTGATGATATGGTGATGAAGACCTTAATATACATAGATATTCTGTTTTCATATAAATGATACCTAAAAGATTATGTATTATTTTATGGATGAATAACAATGAAATTGGTGTTTGAATGATAATTGATAAATAAAGAGATGAGTATATGACCTAATTTTGTGTTTAGAAAGAGTGCAGAAATTTTGAAGAAGGAATGGTATATTTTGGGTATATGAAAGCCATAATTTATAAGTTATTATGTCAGGGTATAAATTGAGAAGGTGATAATGGAATTGAATGTGAGTAAAAATATTGATGAATATGTTTATTTATTGATGTTCTGCTTTTGTGTTTATGATCAACCATAGATCATGATTTGTTTGATAAATGATATTGAGCTAATATAAAAGTGAGAATAAAGAGGAAATGATGAAGAATTAAGCTGGAAATGATAGGCTAAGCATGAGATATGTTAGATGAAACTTGTAGGAGTTAAAAATCTATAAATCATGAAGATAATGGCAGGAGTGTTCAGATTTTCACATCCCACGATCGTGAGAGGGCTGGAAACTCACCAATGGCTCAACCCACGATCATGGGAAGGCCTCCATGATAGTGGGAAGGCCATCAACGTGAATTCTCCTTCTTTTAAATGATGATTGAATCAACAAATATTAGGGTACTTTCCTATGGTGCATTTAGGCTTGAATGAAACTTGAAATGAACTTAGTTTGATTAGGGATTAAGTGACTAAATGTGTGAAATGTTTAGAGTGATAAATGAGGTTATAGCTTAGTGAGTGAATTGTTGATATCAAAGTACCAAAAATTGGAAAATTATGAATATAATAGGAATGAAGGTGTTCATATGAATGCTAATGAGATTCAAAGAAGATGAGTAATGTGTCTTGAGTAACAATGAATAAGAACTTGAATATTATATGATCATATGATGCTAGAAAAGAAATAATGAATGATTGAATTGTGATATTAGGTTAACCAAGTTTTTTAATCTATGAACTAAGTGCAAGCTTGATTTACACAAATGATGATGATGCTTAAATGATCATGAGATGTGAATAAAGGATAAACATACCCAGAATAGTCAAATTGAGCATGCATTATACATTACACATATACATATATGTACAATTGAATGTTTACGTGATTGTGAAATTGGTAATGTATGTATTGCATGAAGTTGATACACAGGATTGAACATCAGTGTCCAAACATTTCTGAATCATGGAAGCAAATACTAATCTGTAGCGTACTGTGAGTCGACCTATATGGTCTTACATTAATGGATTGTCTGTTTTAAATTTCTGTATTGAATTATTACTGATGTGAATGTGATTGAGATAATTCCAGACATTGATTGTCTGAGGTGTTTGATGCATGAAATTCATATTGGAAGTGCTCATTGTATGTGAATTTGATAGAAATAAACGATACTCAACATATTTATCGAATGTCAGACTTAGGTCCGATGATATGTGAAAGTGATTGTGCAATGTGAAAATAAGTGACTGATTCATATATGAGATTTGATGCATTCCACTATATGAATGCATGATCAGATAAAGGCAGTTGTAACCAGAGGAGCTACTAAAAATAAGCTTAAAGCTTAGAATGTGATTAAGAGCCAAAGGCTTACTATGTACAACAAGCATGGTATCCCCAACGGATACGGGACAATTATTAATGAGCCCGGTATCCACAATGGATATAGGATAGTTAAAGACACTCGGTCATAACAACGTAACAATTGGAAGTGAGTCTCATGTGCATTTCATATACATTCGATATGTATGTTCAAATGATCGAAATAAATAGTTTGAATGATTCAGAATGTGAAATATGAAATAAGTGAACAAAGATGAAGTTTGATTTATATGGTGATTTATGAAGTGATGTGCCTTATGTGATGATATGAATTGGCTGTGAACCATTTGTGTTATTTGATATGAGTGACCCATCAAGGTGGTCCACTCACTAAGTTTGTAAAACTCACTACAATTGCAACATTGTCTTTCAGGTTCAGGGGATACCCAGTTAGACCAATTAGAGTATAACCACTGCATTCGAATAAGAGATAGAGGCCAGGATTAGTTGGCATTTGCATATATTTTATGTTATTTTTTGTATTAAAGACTGTATTCTGCAAATACTGTACCGTGTGTATGTGAATAATTCTGTTTTGTAATAACAGTTATGACTTGGAAGTATTCTGTAATTGTAATGGCCCAAATGATTACTGGAATTCTGATGATATGTTTATTGTTTATAACACTTGTGATGGAAAATGTTTATGAATAAATGGGTCGAGAATGATTGTTTGTTTTCTAAAAATGCATGTGATGGTTGAAAAATTTGCAATGAGTCGTATTTGACTGTTCTAGCGTGCCACCCTTATAGAGTTTGTTCTCGAATATCATCGGTACGTTCAGGAATATGCCCTACAAGAGTCGGGTTCTACATATATATACATATATAATCTTTCTTCAACTATGCCATAACCATGTCATGGTTATGGCATAGTTGAAGAAAAATTATATATGTAGAACCCCACCATGACATGGTTATGGCATAGTTGAAGAAAGATTATGGTTATGGCATAGTTGAAGAAAAATTATATATGTAGAACCCCACCATGACATGGTTCTTAGTAATTCTTGGTACACATAGTAAAGTTAAATTAGATGTTGAATGGGAAAAAATGGTCATTGAACTTGAGTTGGTGACTAACTCTTACATTTTAAACTTATTTATAGAGAAAGAGATGTGGGCACCAACTGCTAAAGATTCTCTAGGTTAGAATATCTTCCACTCAAAAGTGCTAGATTATGAATGCGTAGTGTAAACACATAATTTCATCTTCTCTCATTTTTATTATATTTTTATAATTTTTAAAATAAAAAATGAGACATTATGAATAAAAATTATCTTTATTTTTTAAAATAAATTAATTATTGTTGATGGTAAAACCTATCAACTTGTTTTACGCTTAAAAAACTGCAAGTGCACGGGTCGTGACCTGTAGTAAAAAAAGCGGATATCGATCCCACAAGGATTGATGCCTAGACACTGCTTAATTTAGACACAAATTTGTTTAAGAAACTAAATTGTGAAATACAAATAATCTGAAAATTTAAATTAAAATTAAAAGAGACTAATGTAAACAATGGACAATACCGCAATTGCAGAAAATCTAAATTCAAGAATCTAAATATTATAGATTACTTTTTCCTTATTTTGTCTCCCTCCTATTTTATTGATTGAATTATGTCTCACCCTAGATTTTCAAATGTATTAATTACCCTCTCTCAATGTGTAACTATTTTTCCATAATCGAATTAACAAGAATCGATTGAACGATCTCTTAACCTACCCAATGACTCTACCGATTCAACTAGTTATTAAGCTATCCTATAGGTGATCAATTGACTAATCGAGATCTCTCGTATAATTACTCAATTGACATAATGATTGCTAGTCTATAGGTCACCAAATCTAGTTGTACAATACTACACGAATCTCATCTCACTCACTCTCTCTATTTGTTGCAAGATGACAAATAAGATCAACAATCATCAAAGACGCTTCATTCAATCCAATAAAATTTGAGTTTTGAAAAAATAAGAAAAAAGCAATCCCTAATATGAAATTAGCCTAACGTGGTCTCCATAAATCATCAACAATCAAATAAACCATTTTTACAAAGAAAGGAAGAAATCAAAGTGACAGAAAATTGAATATAAGACTCC
>JAOQMS010037537.1:0-14380 GCA_027563885.1 Erythroxylum longipes | reverse complement strand
AATATTTTATTTACTAAATTTATTTTATTTTTATTTTTATTTTTATTTAATATTTTATTATTTATAATTTTAAATTTGTATGAATAGTAATATATTTTTATTTATTTATACAATAATTAATAGTTTATTAAATTAATGAGTTTTTTTAGTTATTTTATCTCTTTTCAATAACCGTAACCGCTTTTTTAGCTTATTTCATTAAATTTTTAAGTTCCTCATTTTTTTAATTCCTTATTTATGGATACAATTAAAAAATACTAATACAAATCATTCATTTTAAAATAATCAATGAATTATATATTTCCAATCATATTATACTGCAGGGATACTTTGGTCATTGACATTGTTTTCTATATTCCGTCAACTGCAACCAAACACATTTGTGTCCTCGAGACCACACAGTTTTATCTGTTTTGTCCATTACAACTAAACACCTCACTGTCTCCAATTTTTGTTCTATTCTGTCTTCAAATTTTTGTTTCGTTCTGTCTCAGCATATGGATCACAGTAACCATACGCAGCATACTGAGGACAACTTCAAATTCCTCCTCACTAATTACCTATGTTTCATCTGTTGAGAAGCACAAGAGTGCCTAAATAATTAATACTTCATATATTTCTGTACCTCAACCATTTTGGTGTCACTTCTAGGGACCTTTTAGGCTATAGTTTATTATGTATGATGTGAAAGAAACAAAAGACTTTTCTCCGGTGAGCCACCAAAGTGAATACCTTTTTATATAACATGAAAAACAAAATAAGAATGAATGTCATTGCTTGTAACCTACCTAGTCTAATGAATCTTGAAATGTGTTAGAGTTTATAAAAAATTATCCCCTAGGTACTTACTTAACGCATCACTTATTTGGACTATTTAGTCTTGCATCCTTTGTAATATCCTTATAATTAGCTATAGCTTTGTAACCAGCTATTGCTTCCTTAATCAATTTATTTACCTTTTGAAAATATATTAGGAAAATAACTAGATTACAAATTAGAGATTCAGTTTTTTATGATTTATTAAGTCATTCTCTATAATTCAGTTTACACTTTCAACATACAAACAATTTTATAACAATTTAAAGTATAAGAAGAAACAATTTCTTTTTTTTTCCTATAATAATTATTCATATGACTAACTTATCCTTTATTTTGCATAAAATAAAAAGTTCAATAATAAGTATTTTTTGAATGGACAATAATGTATTTCATTTTAAAATGTTATAATTTTTTCAAATAACAATTGTTTACTATCACAAGTAATCTATATTTTACTCTTTTAATAATAAAACTAGAAAATCATATTACCTTGTGATAAAATTTTCATATGAAAACATGTATGAACCTTTCTTTAACTTGAATGTTTATTGAAAATTAGTTATATTGTAGTTGAGGATATATAAGTCCTTTTTTTTTTTACAAAAGGATGATATACAAATATAACTTTTATCACTAATATAATATTTAGTAATTACATATATTTTATAAATTTATGCATGTATTTAAAATCATTTTAAAATATATATAATTATTTAATACATATAAGTATGTGTATATTTATGTTACAAACTAGTTTAAAGATGGGTTTAATATTTTTTAATAAAAGAGCTTAATATAGTTCAACAAATATCACTCACTTAAAAATAACATATACAGTAATTTATACTTAGTTTATAAAATAATTCAAACTTTTTTTTAATAATTTTATATTTTTAGTACATTAAATATATAATGTTTATTAAATATAATTATCATTATCAAAATTATGCTTTTGTAATGGGATAAATCTAATAAATTCTACTTGAAAGGAGTTTGGTTTTATAGTTGAATGCCACTAGAAGGGAAGAGAAACTTATTATATTTAACATTATAAATTCCATACTCTTATCTTTGATTAATTTAAAAAAGTTAGAATAGTAAAGGTGTGTTTAAAAATTTGGACATCTTTAAAGAAGAAAAAGAATGTATTAAATTTTTTTATTTTATTTATTAAATTGAATTTTATTAATTAAGCTCAATTTTACAAGATTATACATCTTTTTTCTAATATTTTAAATATTTTCTTTCATAAGAAGTCAGACTTCAATATAATACCAATGTTGTTTGATATGATATACACTGACAAAGTTATTCAAAAACAAAACTTATTGTTAAACTGTTGTGTCTAGTTTCTATTGCTTTTAATTTCCTTCCTATCTTAATTTTGGTTACAAATATTTATGTTTTGATTCAAATGTGAGACGAATTGAGTGGAAATAGTGTGAATATTAAATGAATGTTAATTGGATTATTTTGTAAATTTTGCATATAGGTTGAAAGGAAAGTCATGTAAAGTTTGCGTGAAAAGAGAAATAAAAAATTAAAAAAGAAAAAGAAAAGAAAAGTGGTGACAAGTGTCACTACCTAAAGGTCACGATGGTGATAAGTCACCACCTTAAAGGTTGTGTGACTAACATTTAACTTAAATGTTGGTCATGCACAGTGGTGACTAGTGGTGACTTGGTATGTCACCACCGTGCATGACTAACATTTAATTAAATTTTAGTCATAGCCCATGTGAATTCGTGGACACTAACTTTAAGTTTGACACGTGCAGGTTGACGGCGTAATAACCTTACAAACCTAAACCTAGAGTCGGGCTATAAAAAGAAGAGGAAGGATAAAAAGAAGGAGTGGCGGCTGAAAAGAAATCATCTTTCATTCATTGTTTCATTCGTTCACTTATATAGAGACACTACAAACATGGGAGTTGTAGAGAGATAGAGAAAAGAAAGATAAACAGAGAAAAGAAACAGAGTGAGTCGAGAAGAAGAGCAAACCTGCAGAGAGGTGGAAGCTTAGGAGAGGCCGAAAGTGAGAGCTGTAGCTGAATCCCATTCAACTTAAGTGAATATTCATCTAGGGAAAAAGCTGAAGTAGAAGGTGAGAGTCAAAGTTGGAAGCTTGAAAGGGACTGAAGATCTCCACAACTCTTCATCCGATGATTTGTTTGCCTATTCTATTCCTCATTTGTTGCTTTGTCTTTCATTTTACTATTTGTTATTAACTGACTTATACTCTTATTAGTTTAGCCAACTGTTATTTGTTCCTTTTGAATATCCATTCAATATTCACTATTTTATTATTGCTTTAATACTTTTGTTGACAGTATTATGCGATTAAATTGTTTAATGATGATGAATGTGGTGATATCCGTGATAGGCTGATCTCTTTTTCTAAAGAATTAATGTAGCTATTTAGTTGAATATGCATGATTGGGTTATTGATCTATTATCTTATTTATTGTTGTGGTTTTTGAACTAAATGGATGTAATAGAAGGACCAAACTTTACATCATTTTAGTGTTAAATGAAGATTCAAGAGATGAAGTTTAATATAGATCGAGAAATTATGGTCACTTAGGTTAAGAATTAGAAATATATTAACTTAAGTGGTAATTGGTAGTAAAGTTTTCATAATTAATTGGGATAATAACTTGTTGAATACGAAAGTTAGACTAGTTCATTATTTGAATCGATTTAGAACCTAACTATTAATTTTAGTAAGATAATAATCCAATCATTTTCCCTTAATCATACATAGGAGATTAAATTAGTGAAATTAATTCTCATTTGTCTTTGCTGCCAATTGATTTTGTTTACTTCTCAATTTAATTTCGTAATTTTCCTTAAAAACTTTCACTCAACAATCGAGATAGAATGTCTACGATTGCATGGTTTTATTTTTATTTTTAATTTAAACTTAATTTAAGTTGACCAATTTCACCTCCGTGGGAGATGACCCTGGTTATCAACTACAACTATCTGGTATGCTTGCCAGTAGGATAGCCTAGGTCTTTTTAAAACTTTTTGAGCATAATAAGTTTTTGACGCCGTTACCGAGGAGGTGTTTAATGTTTTGAACTTGAATTAATTTTGATTGTTTTTGTCTGCTAAAGTGATTTTGATTGTTTCATCGATTTTTTTTGTCTGTTTATGCATACATTTTTGTCGTGTTATTTCATTGAGTTATTTTAGTAATTTTCTTATTAATTCACTATTGTTTTTATTTGGTTTATGCAAGGAAGGAGGTCTCAGAAAGGTGAACTTGCTCCTTTTATTGACAATAAACATTGGATAAGAGAACTTCCTAGGGACTTTGAAGCTAATATTAAGGGATTCAAACTAGAGATCAAGAGATGGGTGAAAGGTAGCCAGTGATGAAGGAGTATGCTAGACCGGTAATTGGTACTAATACTTCATGCATTTATCTAGGAGAGGCAGCCAAGAACTATGAGTTAAAGAGTATCCACTATAACATGCTGCCATTTTTCTATGGGGTTCCTAATAAAGACCCTTTAAACTTCATTCGGGAATTTTATACCACTCTTTAGACTTTCCCGATGGATTGCCTAAATGAAGATCAACTTAGTATGAGGTGCTTCATATACACATTGAAGGATTAGGGTAAGGCATGGCTGATGACCCTTCCACCCGGTTCATTAACTACATGGGAAGAGGTGTACAACAAGTTCATGGGAAAGTTCTATTCCCACCAGAACTCTTCTGATTTGTGGACAAAGATAGATACCTTCACTCAGATGGAGGGAGAGCCATTCTATGAGGCATAGGAATGCTTCAAACTCCTACTCATTAAGTTTCCACACCATCATTTTCCACTCCACATGCAGAACTAGTTCTTTTATGATGGACTGATGCAACAATGTCCATATACAGTGGACAATGCAGCAGAAGTAGTTGTGGGAGACAAGATGGTCAAAGAAACATATGAGATCTTTGAAATGTTAGGTCCAATTCTTAACAAAAAAGCATGAGGGGAAGAAGAACTGGAGTTTATGAAGTGAGCTAGAATTAAGAATTGGCTATACAATTAGCTGAGTTGATAAGGCATGTGAAGATGCTAAGTACAAGGCTATCCCAAAAGGTTCCAAATTAAGAGGTATGTGGTATATGTGGAACTTGTAGTCATGGAGCTAACATTTGTTCGTATTTTAGTGAGCCTTTTGCAGATGAGGAGGAATAAGTGAACTCACTCAACAGTTTTCAACCAAGGGAATGAAATGATCCATACTCAACACCTAAAATCCTAGTTGGAAAAACCACCCCAATTTCTCATGGAAGACCAATAATCTACCAATATATCCCTAACAATAATACCAAAATTTTTAGTTGCCGAATTATTACCAAAGGCAATCCTCACTAAACCCACCAAGCAAGCCTTTTTTGGAGGAAAGCCTAGATGTGTTTATTTAGGTCATAACTCAAAATCAAGAAACAAATAACAAGAGGTTCGATTCTTTGAAGGCACCTGTGAAGATGATTGAGATCCAAGTAGGGCAACTCGTGGCTCAATTGCACTACAATCAAAAAGGGAAGTTGCCTAATCAATCCAAGCAAGCATGAACACTCACTATTATGAGAAGTGGTAAGGTAATCGATAAACATATTAAGATCCCTTCTAATCATTCTGGTGTAGGTAATCAAGAGGAGGAGAGCCTCCCCAATGAAGAAAGTAAGTAGAATGAAGGAAGCAATAGGCATGATAGCTCTTCAAGTCAGGTTCAAAAGGATGAAAAATTGGGGCATACAACTGACTGCAATGAATGACCCAGATTGTATAAGTTGACTAATCCTCATAGACCATCGATCCCACATCTGAGCCACCTTAAGGAATCGAAACAAGATAAGCAATTTTTTGATATTTATAATATGTTTTCCAAAGATAATATTAACCTGCCTTTATTAGGTGTGATCAGAAACATTCCAGTTTATATGAAGTTTTTAAAGTAACTAAGCAATAAAAATCGAAAGTACGAACTAAACGAGAAGGTGATAGTTTCAGAGGTTGCAAGTGCAGTGCTAGAACAGTAATTACCCCCCAAATTAAAGGATCCAGGGAGTTTTCTTATGCAAGTATCAATGGATAACGGTGATGAGGTTAAGGGTATGCTTAACCTTGGGGCAAGTATAAACCTTATGCCTTAATTTATTTATAAGAAACTGGATCTAGGATAATTAAGACCAATCAATATGTGCCTAAAATTAGCTGATACATAAATCCATTATCTGAAAATAATAAAGAAAGATTTGTTGGTGAAGGTTAGCGGATTGATTGTTCCTGTAGACTTTGTGGTCTTAAATATGGGGAAGGTTAGACAGTAAGGGAAGGAACATGTCATAATCCTAGGGAAGTCTTTTATGGTCACTACTAATACCTTGATTGATGTGAAGAATGGAAAGTTGAGCATGATTGTTTTAGGAGAAATAGTAGATTTCTTAATCTTTAATGTTAAACCTGTTCCTATAACTATTGTTTATGAAGAATGCTCTCATGTTGATCATTTTAATCCTGTAGACTTTGATTTTGTGTTGCATGAAGAAGAAGAAAAGAAGTTGATAAGTGTTGTCAATTGCTGGACAATGCAACCATGGGAGAGGTTGTAAAATTTTTAGAGAAGAAGACTCGTGAAGAGAAGGAAATAGTGGAATCGATCACTTTAGATGATCCACTTTGAGCATAACGGTTAAGGTGTCCAGCTAAAAGACATTAAAGAAGTGTTAAACGGGAGGCAACCTATATCATTTATGTTTTATCTTTCAATTTAGTTGTTTGTTATTTCTTTTAGTGAAACTTGACTTAATCTATTTGCTTAATGTGCATAAGCCTTCTTTTCAATCTCTTCTATTTGTCTTCCTTGCAACTATCTCCACTCCTCAATTTCGAACGCCATGCTGATTTCTATGCTTCACACCGCATCAATGTAGTTACCACCACACTTTCATATCATATATCTTTCCCTATTCTTTTTATTATCTATACTGCATGCAGTTTAATTTCTTTTAGTTTAATGTTTATCCTCGTTCATGTTAATTTCTATCTTTTGTCCTAGACCCCTCTTTTTTATGTCATATTAGGAATAATGTGATGTTTAAATAGGGGAGTATTAATTGTGTATTGTGTGTTTATTTTCCCATTTATTATTTAGAGATGCATGATCATTAAATGAACTCAATCGAGATTAGAAATGCATAATATGAGTGAATGAGTGTACCTGCATGCTTAGACTGATTAACTTAGATTTTGTTTAAAAGGACATTAGCTTGTTGTGATAGATGAATGACACTTTTCATTTAGTAAGAATTTGAGCCTTTTTGAATTATTAAACACCAATTTTAAGTATTCTTTTTTAAGAGTGTTCTTTCATAATTAAGGAACTCTAGAACTTACTTGCAAATACTGGTTAAGATAACATAATCTTATATAAACGTTGAAATGATTAAGGCAATTAGGATTTACATCGTTAGCTTAAAAAGACACCATAATGTTGCCCTTAATGAGCCCCCTTCCACTTAAATGAAACCTTTTCTTTCTTTAAACACACTTTACTATTTTGAAGTAATCAATATTTAATTTATTAAATTGACCTCCTTTCTTTTTTATGATATCGTATCTATTTTTTTATATTTTTTATGATATCGTATATATAATGTAGAAGAAGAATTTTTAGTTTACTGAATTAAAAAAAAAGAGCAGACAGAACTCGAATTTTTTTATATGGTATGTGGCGATCAATACCGAATTGGGTTGCCAAATCATAACGATTAATACAATAAAATCTTTCTTCGAGAATCAGAAAGATTTTTTTTTCAAGTTTGAATTTGTTCATTTGGAATCTGGGCTCTTCTACTTCATTTTTATTTTTATTTATTCTTTTTCTTTTTATTTATTTATTCATTTTTAGTCTTGACCTTGATTGTTTATTTGCTTCATTACACCTACCATAAAGGAAAGTTAAGCATTTGAAAAGGTATAATCTGGTTTAGGGAATAAGTTTGGGGGAATCATAGTTCATATTTGGCATTTGAGTTGGTGATGGGTATGGTTGTCGTAATTTTCTCTCCTCTATAATTTTCTTCTCTTAATTTCCTTGTTTCAAATGAATAAATAAATCATTAAAAAAAGGAAAAAGAGAAAAAAGAGAAAAAATGAATTGAAAAGAAACAAAGGAAAGAAAAGACAATCAGAAAATGAAAGAAGAGGAGAGACGTAAAAATGGGGAGTGTTAACTTTATTACATGAGAGGAAAGAATGAGAGGAAAGAATTAAGTGTTTTATTTGTCATTTTTCTGAATTACTTTGAATGCTCAATTAGGTCTGTGGTTTTAAACTACAATTTTCCTTTTTGCTACCCTTAGCCTGGCCTCATTACAACCAAAATAAAGACCTTCGGATTGATGTTTATGTTTGATATGAGTGGTGGAGATTGAATTAGTAAGCAAGCCTATGGTAGATACCTTACATGAAATGAACAATGAGTGAATATTTACTACCTTTGAATGCTTAAGAGGATGGAGAGTGGAGTGAGTGCCTATCACACTTGTTGATGGTTCTTTGAATTGAAGTGCTTGTTGATTTTGGCTAAATATGTGAAGAATTGCTTATTCATGGAGTATTGTGAGTTTCAAGTTCTTAGATTGTGTTTATTAGAATGATGATTTATATCTTTGACTATTATTTGGGAAAATTGTTGCTTCCATTATTTGTTCTTTTATAGTCTAGTGTTCTTTATTATACTTGAGGACAAGCATAGTTTAAGTGTGGGGCAATTGTTGTCTCTAGTTTCTATTGCTTTTAATTTCCTTCATATCTTGATTTTTGTTACAAATCTTTGTGTTTTGATCTAAATGTGAGATAAATTAAGTAGAAATGGTGTAAATATTGCATGTGTAATATCATGTTTTCTGGTATATGCTTAACGTTCAACCCTAGATTAAGTATTGCATATACATGCATAACATTAGCATTCATACATGAATTGATATTTGCACACATTACAAGTAAGCATATGCACTCATTTCACATGTCTCGGGGTATGAAAAATGTTAAGTGAACATGATGTGAGTTATGAATTGATATGTCTTGAATTTTGGTATGACTGGATTTCAATTAGTAAATTAGAATTAATTGTGATTAATTGGTAAATTATTACATTAAAATGTACATTTGGACTAGGAAAATTACCAAGTAGTAGGATAAATTGATACATGAAAAATTAGGGTGATTAAGCCTAAAATTGATTGACATTTAGCATAGTTAAATGTGTGACAAATGGACTAGTAAATGAATGACAAATGGATCAATTAGTATGTGACAAATGGACTAATGTTGGAGTGACATGTGGATTGATTAGTAAGAGACAAATGTCTATTAAATGTGAAGCTTAGTGGAAACGTCTTGAATAGGTAAATGTAAGACATGCCTTAGGACAAATGCAAGACATGCCAAATGACATGTGTTAATGAAGGATGAAGACATCGTGCATTGCATAAAGTTTAGGTAGAAAACTTTCTGTTGGATCTTTCTACACCTCCTTCCTTGCTCTCTACCAAAACTCACTCCAAGTTTCCTTCTCTTCATTTTTATATAATCCTTGCTTAATTGCTACATCAAAGCTAGACATCTATCCTTCACAAAATAGCCAAGAAAACCAGCTAAAAGTTACCTTCATCTTACTGTCCAAAATCAACCTGTTTTCATCTTAAGTTTGTGATGAATTTTGCTTGCATGGAGACTTGATTTAATTTGAAGTTTTAGCTTAATTGAAAGCCTAACAAGTAAGTAACAATATGAGCTTTATATCATGTTAAATGGTATGAGAATGATGCTTGAATTGGAATGAATTGCATGTAAGGTTGATGATGAAGTGTGCTGGAATATGTTAGATGGAGTATTTTCACTAAACATGCATCTATATTTTAGCCATATCTTAATCTATATTTATCTAAATAAGATTATTTTTAATTCATATTAAACTAGAGACATATTTCTACAATTTTCATGAGGTAATTGAAAGTGAATTCAGTTTCTAAGATTTTCGAAATTTGGCTTGAAGTTGAGTTCTGGGTGCTATCGCGGTGTGAGAACAGTCTCTATTATTTTGAGTATAAATAGCAGAATAATGAACCAAACTGCATGAAAATGATGTTTTTAGAAACTTAATACATATATGCACATTGTTTTAGAAGGATGTATTGACTAAATACCTCATTTTCTATGTCAAAAGGGCCATGCAAAACTGACCAGAAAATCTTTCTTGAGAAAAAAAAATCTGGAAAATTAGAGCTGTATCTTTTGTGCTATTTTACATATCTTTAGGGCATGAATTTGAATAAACTCAAACAATTAGAGTTGTAGATATAGGTGTTAGCTTGACCTATATGAAAGTTTCATGATTAAATAGTGACTATATCTTGAGTTATGCTTGTTTTCCTAATACTACCTATGACAACCTATGCAGGAACCTTATATTTTTTCCTAATTTTTAAGGACTTTAGAGCTCCAATTAGTCAAAGTATAAAACATGAAAAATGATTATTGATGTCTTATTAATTCTCACATGAAACAGTTTTTCCAGAAGATGTTTTGATAAGTTTATGTAGTTAATTGAAGTCATAACTTAAAGAAGGGACTGTTTTGATGTGTTGAGTTCAAATCTGGAAATTCTGATTTGTTAAAGGAATAAATGAATTATTTTAAAGAAAATATGATCTTTAGGACATGAATAATGTTTATAAGGTATGGATGAATGGGTAATGAAGAACATAGGGTATTTAAGAATGAGAATTGGGTGAATGTATGAGTATATGTTGCTGGAAAATTTTGGTGGATGTATATATTTAGCTTACTAAAATTTCAGATGTAAAGTACCAATTGTGTGTGTATTATAAGAAGATTTTGGATCATGGAAATGTTCAAGGATAAGCGTAAAGTATGATTGATGAATTTGGAGTAAATCAAGCTAATTTAAAGGTAGAAACTTGATTGCAAAATGGTAGTATACAATGTATGATGTTGAATGATTAAGAAATTTGAATAAGGTTACATACTCAGGAAAAGTCAATTGAGCATGCATTGAACATGAATTATGTATATATGCGCAAAAATGAATATGTATTTAATTGATCAAATTTTCAATACGAATTATGTGTGAAATTTATGATTTTAGATGCTCAAGTCAGATGCCATTCAGACATTGCCGGACCATCCAGGCAACAACATAAATTGGAGCGTACTGTGAGTCAACCTAGATGATCTTCCTATGATTGATTTATTCTTTTTAACTTCCAATTATGATCTGTATGTGAATTTTGAAATTTAATGGTCTAAGGAGTTTGATATTCGGGAATGTATTGGAAGTGTTCCTTTTGCATCTAAAATTTGAATGATATCAGTTTGCAACAGAATTTTGAATGATTTCTGAATACTCAACCAAAGTTGAATGCCAAATTGAGGTCTGATGAATATAAGATTTTGTCTGTACATCATAAGTGAATGCTATCCATGGAATATTATGTTATTTGATGCATTTTATAAAATGCTTGTTCAAATAAAGGCATTGTGATCAGACTAGCCAGTCAAAAAGAGCTTTAAGCTCCGAATCTGCACGTAGAGCTTTGCTTTGTGATTTCTGTATCTAACTGAGCCTAATGGGCCAGTATCTGTATTTATATCTAAAAGGAACTCAGTCACAACAAATAATAATGAATCTGAAGTCTCATATGCATCTACATTTGTATATTTATAATTATGAAATATATGCTCATGAAACCTTTCTGAAATTATGATGATAAAGTGATATGCCATGATAATGTGATTGATTAGGTTATAGATGTTTTGAAAGAATTTCTGTGAAATGTATGACATTCATTATGTCTTATTGTAATGGAAAATGTTGTGAAATTGGTTGGTTGTTTGTTATTTGTGTATTTGACTAGAGTGAGATCATTAATGATAGTTCACTTATTGAGTTCGCAAAACTCATCAAAAATTGCAACGTGGCTTTTTAGGTACGAAACAGGAGACCTAGATTTCTAAGATTCTCTAGAAGAACATTTTGGATTAAGATATGGCTCAAAGGTCTATCAGCTGGCATATAAGGAGTTGTAGTTGTTTCTATGTAGTTTACTTATGTCATGTAGAACTTGTGTATAAAGGGTTGTAAACTTTCTCATGTTTGGTAATGTAAATGTTGGTTTTAATGACTACAATGTAAACTTTTGTGAATGAATGAAATGAAGAGTTAAGGTTTTTAAGTATTGTGTATTCTTTATGATGCCATTTAAGAGATTATGTTTGCTCTAACATACCATTGTCATAGAATATGTACTTGAATATCCTCTGAATGTTCAGGTATATATTGATGGAAGTGGGATGTTAAAGCATGAATGTTAACCAATTATTTTGTGAATTTTGCATATAGGTTAAAGGGAAAGTCAACTAAAGTTTACATGAAAAGGGAAATTAAAAATTAAAAAATAAAAAGAAAAGAAAAGTGGTGACAAGTGTCACCACCTCACGGTGGTGATAAGTCACCACCTTAAAGGTGGTGTGACTAACATTTAATTAAGTTAAATGTTAGTCACTGTGGTGGCTTGGTAAGTTACCACCGTGCATAACTAACATTTAAGTTAAATGTTAGTCTTGGGGTGACTTGGTATGTCACCTCCGTGCATGACTAACATTTAATTAAATGTTAGTCACAAGGGTGACTTAACTAGTCACCCCCATGCAAATCACGGACACTAATTTTGAGTCTGACACATGCAATTGATAGTGTAACAACCCTACAAACCTAAACCTATAGTTGGGCTATAAAAAAAAGAGGAAGGATAAAAAGAAGAGGGGGTGAAAGCTGAAAAGAAATCATCTTTCATTCACTGTTTCATTCGTTCACTCATATAGAGACACTACAGATATGGGAGGCGCAAAGAGATAGAAAAAAAGAAGATAAATAGAGAAAGGAAATAGGGTGAGTTGAGAAGAAGAGCAAAACAACAGAGAGGTGGAATCTTAGGAGAGGCAGAAAGCGAGAGCTGGAGCTGAATCGCATTCAATTTGAGTGAACAGTCATCGAGGAAAGAAGTTGAAACAGAAGGCGAGAGCCAAAGCTGGAAGCTTGAGAGGGACTGGAGATCTCCATAACTCTTCACCCGATGATTTGTTTGCCTATTCTATTCCTCATTTATTGCTTTGTTTCTTTCATTTTACTATCTGTTATTAACTAACTTATACTCTTATTAGTTTAGCCGACTATTATTTGTTTCTTTTGATAATCCATTCGGTATCCACTGTTTTATTATTACTTTAATACTTTTGTTAATAGTAACATGTGATTAAAGTGTTTAAAGATGATGAATGTGGTGATATCCGCCATAGGCTGATCTCTTTTCTTAAGAATTAATGTAGCTATTTAGTTGAATATGCATGATTGGGCTACGGATTTGTTGTCTTATTTATTGTTGTGGTTTCTGAACTGAATGGATGTAATAGAATAGCCAAACTTTGCATCATTTTATTGTTAAATGAAGATTCAAGAGATGAAGTTTAATACGAATCGAGGAACTATGGTCGCTTAGGGTAAGAACTAAAAATATATTAACTTAAATGGTAATTGGTAGTTGGGTTTTCATAATTAATTCAGATAATAACTTGTTGAATACGAAAGTTAGACTAGTTCATTAGTCGAATCAATTTAGAACCTAACTATTAATTTTAGTAAGACAATAATCCAATCATTTTCCCTTAATCATGCATAGGAGATTAAATTAGTGAAATTAATTCTCAAGAGTTTTTCCACTTTGATTAATTTATTTTTCTTTTCTCCCAATTGATTCCATCTACTTCTCAATTTAATTTTGTAATTTTCCTTAAAAGCTTTTATTCAACAATCGGGATAGAATGTCAATGACTATATGGTTTTATTTTTATTTTTAACTCAAACTTAATTTAAGTTCACCAATTTCACCTCCGTGGGTGACAACCCTAGGTTATCAACTACAACTATCTCGTATACTTACGAGTAACATAGCCTAGGTCCTTTTAGAACTTTTTAGGCATAACATAAACTAAAGAAAGTTTCAGTCAATATTTTGATGATAACTTAACATAAATCCTACTAATGACTTTGTTATCTTTATGAGGAGCTTTATAAGAATAATATGAAATCATTCTTGCCTTATAAAGATACTTTATGAAAATGATAAAAAAACTTTAAATTTTCAACTTATAAAATGATGCAAGGGGATGTATTATAATGGAGCTCGTGAGTCACTATTCATCTTTTAGCTTCTACCTCTATAGATACCCTTTTGAACCAACTTCCTAACCATTCTAACTATCCTTTTCTTTTGGAACTGTTAGACCCCGTTTTCGGAGTCTAACTCTTGCTTGCTCTGATACCACAACTGTTGAGCCCCGTTTTCGGAGTCCAACTCAGAGGTCATATCACAACTGTTGGAACCCGTTTCCGGAGCCCAACTATCCAGAATATCATAACACGTGAGCTTATTACCCTGTAGGGTTATTTCAAAGAACCCTTATT